>JABUQX010111357.1:55000-65000 GCA_015478945.1 Trachelipus rathkii | reverse complement strand
CTTGGAAGAGAAGGGGGTGTGTGCAAAGGAAATTACGAGTAGGATTGAGCAGTATGGCAGTACTGTAAGAGCAGTATACCCCATCTTGAAAGATAAATATATGAACAAAGAGGTGAAGAGAGCAATATATACGAGGGAGTGTTGACGCCAATACTGTTGTATGGGGCTGGGAGACCTGGAGCATGACAGGGAGAGAGGATAGAAGAATTGGACGAGCGGAGATGAATGTGTTGAGGACAGTGATTGGAAAGACGAGAAGAGACAGAGTGAGAAACGAGACAGTGAGGGAGAGTGTGGGTGTGAAACCCATGATGAATAAAGTGGACGCAGCCAGACTAAGATGGTGGGACACCTTGAAGAGGATGCAGGGAGAGAGAGTGCCAGCAGGAGGTGGAGGTAGAGACCGAAGGGAGTGAGACCGAGGGGAAGACCGTGGAAGAGGTGGAGAGACACAGTAGAGGATTCATTGAGGAAACACCAGATGCCTGCAATGGATGAGCTGATGGCGGATGGGATCGTGATGGATTGAACAGGATGGAAGCGGAGGTTGGCCCCACTGACAGTTTCGGAATTTTCAGAAGGTGTCAAAAACGTCGACAGGATATATATATATTATATATATATAATATATATATTATATATATATATATATAATTATATATATTATATATATATATATATATATAATATAATATATATATATATAATATATAATATATATATATATAGATATATATATTATCATATCATGTCATGTCATGTATCACTACATATAATATAATATATATATAATATATATTATATATATATATAATATTATATATATATATATATATAATATATTAATATATATATATATATATATATATATATATAATATATATTATATATATATATATATATAATATATATATATATAATATATATTATATATATAATATATATATATTATATATATAAATATATAATTTTTAATTCAAACTTCAAAAATACAAACTACAAACAGTAAACATCCGCATCCGCATCCTCATCTACTTTAAGATCCGCATCCGCATCCGCATCCTCTTCCTCTTTAAGATCCGCATCCGCATTCGCATCCGCAAACAGTCAAATTTTGACATCCGGTCCAACCCCTAATTAAATATATATTAAATATAAAAAATATATATATAATTATATATATAATATTATAATATATATATATCATATATTATATATATATATATATATATATAGAATATATATATATATACTATATATATATTATTATATATATATATATATATATATATATATATATATAAGAATAATGTTCTTAAAAGAAAAGTTTGATATAGAGTTGTACTAAGTAAAATGTAAATAAAAAAATTAGCTTTTTTGCTGCTCTAAGATTTCCTGTGGTTGCTGCGCATTTTTCATCGATAGAGAAAGAAAAAAAAAATCTTTTTTTGTTTGGCTTGAAAGAGATTAATGAGAAAAACTTTTCAAGCAAAAAGAACAAAACAATGCGAAATAAAAATTCTAAATATCAAAAAAATAATCATATATCTAAGATATAGTATATATATATATATATATATATATATATATATATATATATATATATATATATATATATAAATTATATATAATATTATATATATATATATAAATATATATATTATATATCATATATATATATTATAATATATATTATATATATATATATATATAAGTAATATATAAGACATTTCAGTCTTGCTTAAGAAACAACTGAAAGAGGACCGCGTTGATTTAGGCCGAAAGCTATTGTTACTAAAATTTGTTTTATTTTATATTATATGCTAAATCTCAAGTGATTTTCTCGACCATCTAATTTACTAAGGCATTACTATAATAAATATTAATTAGCGTCCTAAGCTATATATATATATATATATATATATATATATATATATATATATTATATATATATATATATATATTATATATATATAATATATATATATATATATATATATATATAATATATATATATATATATGTATACATATATATATATAATATATATATTATATAATATATTAATATAGATATATATATATAATATTTATATATATATATATATATATATATTATATATAAATATATATATATATATATATATTATATATATTATATATATATATATATATATATATATATATATATATATATATATATATATATATTCTCCTCTGTCAACCCAAAAGTATGTTTACTAAATATCCCATGAACGACTGAGTAATGTAGTTCCTCCGTGACGTATACGAGTGGGTAGCTAGTTACCTAGGCTACATATCTATACCAGTTTTAACCAGATTTATAAAGTCAGTCTCTCACTACATCTGTTTATGTATGAGGGTGTGTTCTAACCTCGTTACGTTTTTAAACTACATCTTTTTGTGTATGGGCGTGTTTTCTATCATAGTTACGTTTTTGCGATGCACGTAAATATTGAAGAGCGGTACGCCATCAGATTATGTGAAACGTAACAAGTCTACCATTGAGACATTTGCTTCTTTAAACGAAGCTTATGGGGATGCCACTCTATCGAGAACTATAGTCCAATGCATAATTAAATACGACATAAGTACACTTACTTTTGCGACCTAACATGTATATGACCTTTATTAAACCAGGGAGCAATATTTTTTTTTAACTTTGTAAAGTTGGTAAAACTAAGAAATACGTTTTATGATCCAAGCGAAAAATCAGAAATAAGAGATTTCATTTATTTTAAATTAAATTTGTAAAGTTTCATAAAGTCGATTTTGTGTACTTTTTGTCTTACATGAGTTTTTTTTTCTTTTTTAAAATTATTTTATCTTATAGTTAAATTATTTTTTCATTGGATAATTATTGAGTTAAATAAAAACTAAAACAATTCCATAGAGTAAATGCACAGCAGGCTGGTGTGTATGCGTGGCAAACTACTCGCTCCATTTAGCCATGAGCTCAAACGGTGCCGTGTAACAACTTACTATAAATATAACTATAGACATTACCGTGCTATAGATTAAACTTTATTAAATATCTTTTTAATTTAATGGGAGAATTGAGAAAATTCGTAAAAACTCCTTCAAATGAAACAATTCTCAGATAACATTACCAACCATTCCGATTCTAATTTTTTTATTGCTCCCTGGTTTAATAAAGAGTAGGTATATATATATATATATATATATATATATATATATATATATATATATATATATATATATATATATATATATATATATTATATATATATATATATATATATACATATCTATTTATATATATTAATATATATATATATATATATATATATATATATATATACTATATATATATATATATAATATATATATATATATATATATATATATATATATATATATATATATATATATATATATTATAATATATATATATATATATATATATAATATATATATATATATAAGTCCCTTCATGCTTGAGCGGGAAATAATTTTCGGATAGCATTCAAACTTGGAGCACATATAGCTGGTGCAGGCATTTCAGCGGTACTGTTGTTTTATACCGCTACGGCCTTTCCCCGGCAAGTGGGTATTGAGTTCTTTAACTTGGATATGGCCCAAGCTAGGTGGAAAATAAGTTGCCGAAATGCTTCACCGATGGATTTAAAGTCTGAGATGACTCATATTTCGGATCACGGTGTTGCTCCGGCACCGGTGTTGGAGCCGATTCTTGAATTCATTATTCAAACGTTTAATAGCTCGAATAAGGTATCCTTCCCTAGGTTAACGAACCCCTAGATTCCGATTTTAAAGGTTTCGGAACCATCAAGATTGTATGAGGACCCCCTTTGGGGTTCCAGTTGAAAAAAAGAAGAGATGCATGGAAAGTAAAAGAGAAGAAGAAGGATTCAGCAGCAAACATCAAACCTCTAAAACAGTAAGATTAAGAAATGGAGCCCTCAGGGGAGCCATCCTATCTCCACTCCTGTTTAACCTCTTCCCACCTAATACCCCTACCCCCCAAATTCCCAATTCAAAACTAATAACCTACGCGGATGATATAGCTATAACCATATCAGACCCCTCGGTTCCTACAGACACAAATCTCACCCAGATTTATCTAAATCACCTAGAAGCCCAGTTATTTTCCAACAGAATGTCGGCCTCTGCCGAGAAATCATCTTTAACCTTTATCATCACAAACAGACGTCAATCATCCCTTAATTCACAAGTGATCCTGAATACTCCATCAACCCCTAAAACAAAACACCTAAAATACTCAGAATAACCTTTGATACCCATTTCACCTTTACACCTTCCATCTAAAACATCATAAGCACGGCAAACAAAAAATTAAATGTCCTACGAACTTTAGTTCAGCACAACTTCAGCAACGAAACAACTACACTGTCCACTACATTTAAACAATTCTTAAGAACTACAATTAACTATGGATCGACAGTCTGGGATCCTCTAACCTCATCCACTGATAAAATTAAATTATTGAGAATACAAAAAACCGCACTACGAACAAATACAGGTTGTCTAAAAATAATCCCTATCCAACACCTGTATGAAGAAGCAATAATTATCCCCATTCAGGATCATCTAGATATGAAAGGACCACAATTCTACCCAAGACTCTTGACCCTACCCACCCATGAAACAACTACCTTCAAGAACATTCTAATCATTGTTTAAGATCCCTTCCCTCTTCCACTGCCTTTTACTACGGTGAACTCTTTAGAACTATTTCCCCTTTCCCCAAATAACACATCTCTCTCCAAACACATTCATACACACTTTACATAGCAATACCTCAACAATCGCCCACCAAATCATCTCATAAACTCTCATCCCCCCTGAAATATCTCCAACTCAAAACACTCTACCACGAAAGATGCAAATCTCACTCTCTAGATTAAGATCCAAGCATCTTCCAGATCTCCAGGAATACAAGCATTGGTTTAGACCTCAAGATACTCATTCCTCACTCTGTCATAGATGCTTAACAGAAAATGAATCTGTTGAACACTTAATAATAAGATGGCCCCCTCTCGCTCCATACAGAATGCTCTTATTAAATCTCCTCCATGAGAGACCTATTTCTCCGATCGGTGTAGGTTGCCAGGTTTCTAGAAATGACATGAATCAGAAAAATGCGGGAAGCCCAGGAGCAATATATATATATATATATATATATATATATATATATATATATACCGTACGCGTTATATATATATATATATATATATATATATCTTTCTATATATATATATATATATATATATATATATATATATATATATATATATATATATATATATATAAGTATATAAAAAAAATATGTATAGATATATATATATATATATATATATATATATATATATATATATATATATATATATATATATATATATATATATATATATATATATTGTATATATATATATATATGTATACGCGTTACATAGTATAAAATTTTTAAAGGATATATGTAAGTGCTACTCAGATTTCTGGTGCACAGCTGTAAGAAAAGTTTGTACAGAAAAGTCCTGTTGCCGAAATAACTGTTTCGTTCCTTTTTTTGTATTATCAAGGTCACCGAGGTGACTCTGTCACCAATGGAGTGCCAATGGGAGATGGGTCAGTTAGAAAATAGAACCCAGAGAGCTAACAGCTCTCGATCCAAATATTGATACTGTAATTAGAGTCAGATTTGAAGTATTTAATAAAGTAAACATTTAATTTTGATCAATAGTGAAATATCTTAATGTGTGTTCATGTAAAATAGTCATTAGAAATAATTAATAAAGAAATAATTAAAGAAGCGTTTCGCTATTCCAAAACTATTTTATTATTTGCTATATCAAAGTGATCTCTTAAATAGGGCCAATTAAACATTATAGAGATCAATCTTTGTACATAGTTTTGGTGGACCCCAGGACAGTGAAAAAAAAAACCCTTTCTGATCTAGGGGGCGCATAACAAGAAAAAAAAATAGTGGTGATATTGAAAGTGAAAGTGCCAAAAAACAAATATAGTGCTAAGTGAAGTGACCCATATACTGTGAAAAAAAAAGAATTAACAAAATAAAGTCTTAGTGCGTTTGGTCAATAGCTCTCATAAACTTTATTACATAAGGAATAGCGTGAAGAATCCCGTTATTTTAAAAGTCGCTAGTCTTGTGAAAAAGAGCTCCATTTTACTAATCTAAAAGAGCAAAAAAAAATCAAAAAAAAAATAAAGAGAGAGACGGGCAGAGGTTTTTACTAAGATGCCCAACCATAAAAAAATATCTCCCAGATTTAAGACCGGGAGGGTAGGGGAAAGTCAAGTACTACATCAAAAGCATCTGCAAAAACTTCGAACGTCTCCCCCTCTTCCCCCAAATCTCCAATTCGAAGAGAAGAAAATTCGAACTCGGATGGGGAGGGAAGTCAGGACCTACATACCCCGCTACGAGCAAGATCTGTTACCCCCACAGTCTCCCCCTCGTTGGGGGGGACTCCAAAGACCAGTCTGCCTATTGGCGCCATTCCAAAGTTAGATTTGCGTAATATGATGACTTGGTTACACACAACGATTACCGTTTTCAAACTTAATGGAGTGGATGATCCAAAAGAACGCGTAAGAATATTGGCTTCCGTCCTTTCCCATGATATCGTAGCGACCATCAAATTTCCATTGGGTGGAGATTGCTTTCAAAAGTTAATTGCCTCGATCGAGGAAGCTTACGCTCCCAACCTGAGAAGTCAAATCAGTGAAATTTTCAAAAAAGGAAGAAAAAAAGAAGAACTTCCTTCAGTTTACTTGGCAAGAGTTCGTGATGTTATGGGAAGAATAGGATTCGATCTGCTTGCTGAAAACAGTGCGCCTTTTGTTCATGAGTTGTTTATTAATGAGCTTCCATCTCGCATACAAGAGAGCTTAATGACTCTGGCAGACGATAGCAGTCTTGAAAAAATCACAAAAGTAGCAGATAACTTGTATAAAAACTTTTATAGGAATGACTACGAAACCCCCCACGAGAGAAGGGGGAGAGAATATTGGGGGGCGGTAAATCATTTACAAGGAGAACAGTTCCCGACCCAAGAGAGCGGCTCATATGGTGAGAGTCGAAATACAAACAACAACAACAATTCCCCGGTTTCGGAAGAGGCTAAGGTAAACAAAGAGTTCTTTCGAGAGATGAAAGGACTTCTCAAGTCTCTCCAAAGTCGCGGGACAGCTGAGTGAGGCTGCTGCCAAACCGAATCGATCAGAAGAACAACCATCATTTCAAAATAGAAGAAATGCTCCTAGAGAACGTAAGCAAGGCAACACTGTAAATGCTGAGTTACTCGGCGAGTTATGTAAACCACACTCCAGATTCCTCCATAGAAGTTACACCTGCCACTCGGAATTCTGTCCTATGTATTCATTGGTATTCCCGCCAAATAGAGACAGTCAGCAAGTACATGAGTCAAACCCCCAAAGGAGGCAGGGAAACGCATCAGAACCCCCCTCACAAAGGAGTTAGGGGGGGAGGTGAATATTTTAGATGAAAATTATCGTATTTTTAATTATGGGAATATTGCTGAAGTAAATAATTTGCATACGTCTACTAGTAGGTTTAATAATAATATTAATAATAATATGAATAATAATAGGTATGTTTGGTATTCTAATGGGTATAATAATAATAATAGGGATGTAGCTTTGAGTAATTTTAAGAGTAACGAGCAAAGCGCTCTATGGCATGTACAAGGAGGTCATCCTCCTTACAACGAAGCTCTGAGTATCCCGACTATTGATGAGAGTATCGATGTAACCCATACGATACCCACGTTGGCCTCTACCGGCGCACAAGATATGTTAACGACGGATGCTCCCACAGGAGAAAGTCCGGTCATAAATAATATGTCTGTATTAAATAATGTAAGAAATTATAAACTTTATACTATTATGGATAAAATATCAAAAAGAGTCTTTATTTTAGATAGTGGTAGTGAGATCAATTTACTCCCTATGGAAGGAGAAAATAATATATCGATTATTGGTCAAATTAAAGCAGCCAATGATACCGTAATTGACGTATACTCACGCGAAATTGTTACAATTGATTTTGGTTTAAAGAGAACTTATGATGTAGAATTTTTAACAACTAAATTGCCAATTTGCATATTAGGAATGCCGTTTTTAAAAAAAATTTCGTTTAATATTAATTTTGAGACAGATATGTTAACGGATACTCAGAGCAAAGAAGGTATAAATTTATGTAATAACACGATTTGTAGAGATAATGCTTTCATTCACTCTCTCTCTCAGTTTTCTCCTTCTGTAGTTTCTAGTGAACTTTTTAGTGATATACCTATAGTTAATAATCTGGTATTTGAATTTAAACATTTATTTGTAAATGCTTATTTGCCGGAAAATTTTAATATGCGGGAAAAGCAACTTAGAGCTTGGGAAGACCTATTCAAAGAATTTGGGGGAGGGGAGAACTCTGAGTCGAAACTTAAGAATAGAAATTGGGGGGATACTTGTGCTCTGAGGGGGGGATTCCAACTGCTATTTTGAAGGAAATAGCTTCACTTTTTCCTTATAAAACTAATATAAGCGGAGCTCCAATAAAACTTAAACCTCGTCGTATTCCTCATAAATTATTCGAACAAACAAAGAGGGAGCTATTAAATTTAGTAAAAGCGAAAGTTTTAAAGAGGGCACCATCGCAATGGAGTTTCCCCATCAGCGTTTTAGAAAAAAATGGGGGAGGGGTACGAATCGTGTGTGATTTTAGAAAACTTAATTCCGTGGCGAAAAATGATGTATTTGCTATGCCGAATATAAATGATATATTTAGTGGGCTTCATGGGACAAAGGTATTAAGTAAACTTGACGTCACGAACGCGTACTATCTTCTGCCTTTGGCAGAAGCCGATCAACATTATTTTACTATTAGTACAATGATTGGCAATTTTTCTTTTAGACAATTACCAATGGGATTTAAAAATTCGAGTTCATGTTTCATGAGATTTTTAACTATATTACTTCAAGGCATTCCCGGTGTACACGTGTATTTAGACGATATTTTGATAGGGACCAAAGATTTATCAGACCACGTGGTGGTACTTAAACAAGTATTTGAGAGATTAAATTATTTTAAAATTTGTTTAAATAAAAAAAATGCGAATTTGGGGTAAAAAGGTTAAGTTATTTGGGTTTTGACTTGACGGAAGAAGGGCTTGCGCCATTGTCTGAAAAAGTTAAGGAAATAATTAATGTTCCTCGCCCGGTAACCATAAAAGAAGTGCGTTCGTTTGTTGGCAGAATTTCATTTTACCGCCAAAATATACCGTGTTTTACAAATCTAACATTGCCTTTGTATAATTATTTAAAGGGAAAAAATAGCTCTAATAAAAAAAATCACGTGGTCTCCCGAGGCTGAGAAGGCCTTTGTAGATATAAAGCAAGCGATTCGTCACGCCTCACGACTCAGGTTCCCAGCAGTCGATGCGCCTCTCAAAGTGTACATTTATGCAAATAATAAAGCTTTTAATACAGTAATTATGTCGGACGATGAGGAATGGCACGCCTTTTGCTTTTTATAGTGGGTCTTTTAATACAACAGAAAAACGATATTTGCCAGTAAATAAGCTTTTATTGGGGTTAACGAAATTATTCAAGAAATATGGGTCAATTTTAGCGGGAAAGCCTGTACGCATCTGTACGTGCTCTCGTGCGTTTGTATATAAGATAAAGCATGCTAATGATGTACAAAATTATAATGCTAGGGAATTGAGGGAACTTGCTATTTTGAGTACTTTTAATATCACGATGGAGTTAATTACCGAAAATCAAAATGCGTTATTAAAATATTTACTTGCAAATAATATTGCCCAAGATGAGGTAGGAGAAGATGTAGGTCCAAATAGTGTAGTCTCTGACTCCGCCCACCGATTCACAGCGGCCAATGAGCAATCAGCTGGGGCTACTATAGCGACTGACGTAGGTGC
>JABUQX010111357.1:0-35000 GCA_015478945.1 Trachelipus rathkii | reverse complement strand
CTTCCCTCCTCCTCTCCTCTCACTCTCATCTCGCCCATTCCCATCACATCTATCCTCCTTTCTTTCATCATGTCCACTATTTCCTCCTCCTTTCCGCTGTAGGTAGCAATATTCAAAGTTCCAAACCTCAACTTAACATTTGTATTAGTCAATTTCTTATTCCAAAAACGTTTCCGTGGTCTATATCCAAAAGGTCGATCGTATTCCGAGGCTGGTCCTTGAGTGTTACAAGCAATTCGTTTCAGGCAGCGGCTTGCTAGGCCAGTCCTGCCCTAGCCAGAGCTCCGTTAGTCGAATCCAGGGTGCACGACATGGACGTGGAGTTGGCCTTTGCACCCCTTATATATATATATATATATATATATATATATATATATATATATATATAGCGGGATATATAGCATATATATACTATTTATTTATTTATATATATATATTCTATATATTTATATACAAATATATAACATATATATATGTATATATAACTTTGCTCTAACCAACATATATATATATATATATATACATATATATACTATATATATGCATATATATATATATATATATATATATAACTATTATGTATAACCATATATATATATATATATATATATATATATATATATATATATATCTAAATATATATTTATATATATATATATATATATATATATATATATATATATATAAATATATATATATATATATATATATATATCTACTATACTATATATATATATATATATATATATATATATATATATATATATATGTGTGTGTGTGTGTGTGTGTGGGCAAGGGTTAAAAATACCGATGTTAGCGGTAGCTTTAATTGTCAAAAAATAAACGGTGGAGCAGAGGAGGTTTATTGTCGAAAAATGGAACTGTAGTAGCGGTAAGAGTCGAAAAAAAAGAAAGATCCTATCGGTAGCGTATTTTTTTAAGTATCGTAGTTATAGTGGTGCCGATACTTTTAAATAAACTAAAAAGTAAAAATACGTGCCTTTTAACAAATAAGGTAATAATAACATACCCATTGTTTTAATGAATATTTTACATTCGACATAAATGAAAGTTTTCTTAAAATTAAAATTTTAAATGAATTTACATTTCAGAACATTAACTAACTAATTTTCGTGAAAGTATCCAGGAAAAGATCTTTATCTTTAAAGTTAACTTTTTATTCCTTGTATTGTACTAAAGAGAAATAGAAATATACTAAATTTTTTAAGGTTATGTAAAAATCAATTTTTGTTGAATAGTGAGCCAGAATCTATACGCAGATGAGTGCAGAAGCATTCCTTAAAGTGAGGTAGAATAAATTCGGCAGGAATCATAGAAAATGAAAGAGAAATTCACAGAGGAGAGGTTGCCGGAAAGATGGAAGCACCAAATCTAAAACGTCTGAAGTGAACAAAACTATTTTCTTGTATAGATACGGCACTCCTTATGCCACGAGGACATCGTAAAGGTGGTGGCATACAAGTGGTAGGCTACCTCGAGGACTTGCCGTTGTATTACTTATAGAGAGAAAGGGTAATTTATATATAAAGAGAGAAAGGATAAAGAGAATTGGAATATACGGGACAGATTATAAGCCTTTTGACCTTTGATTCAACCCTATTCAAAAAACGGGTACGAGAGCAGTACTACATCCATGGGTGGATGAGGCCTTGTGTAGTTGAAGTAACTGAGAAAAAGATAAAAATCTCCCAGTTTAAGCTGAACTCCCAGTTTAAGCTGAACACCCAGTTTCTTTAAGGTCACTCAAGCAACCGTTGTGATAAGAGGATGGATTGGAGAAACAGATAGGAAAGTTAAAAGGTGTCTTAGAGAGAGAGATTTGAAGAAGTTGTGTGTTTAAGGAATTGAATTTCATAAGGTGGATACTGCACCACTGGAAGGTTCCATACAGATCAGCCAGAATAGAATAGGAAAAATTAAGATGAGAGGAAACTTTAGATTCAAAAGAGGAGGCAGATTTGAAATGAGCAGAAGAATGAAGGATCGATAGGATAGATAGGATAGAAAAGATCGAATAGAGTATTAGATAACACAAATTCTGAAAAAACTCACTTTTGACAGGGAAGAAAGAAAAGTCACCCCATCAACAACAGCCGATGTGAAGTGATTTGAAAGAAGGAAAGTAGGGAGCCTTGATAGCTAGAGACGCATGCCATACCCGATCAAGGACCTTGGATACCTCAGCACGACCACCACAAGACTTCTTATAATTCCTAACTGCAGAAAACCACAAATATGAGAGATAGGAGAGTATTTCATCAGTTTAACTCGAATAGAACTCATAATAAGAAAGGAGGGAATAGAATTCCGAATGATGAGATGGAAGTGCTGAGATTGGTTTCAAAGATCTTAGACAGAATACAAGTGAGAGCTATAGTTAGAGGTATCAGAACCAATTTCTTCCTTCAAATTTTTTTTGGTCTATTTTTTTGTTACTGAGAAATAGTGTGCAGTGGCGGCATTTCGGGGCAGGAAAAGGAGGCAGTCTCCTTTATAATGGTAAGGTTAGAGACTGAAAGGTAAACCTCTTTGGTCATCTTATTTCGATAATGTACACTCATAATATTTAGTTTTATTAAAACGAAAATAAAATATCTATCGAATTATCTTCAAAGAATACATTGGAAGTTAAAGTTAAAAAATAATCCCACTAACATTTTGCAGCATTACTAAATGCAAAGCCACAGGAAACATAAGCGAAATAAACGGATTCAGATTCTAAAGTCTTTCCATTTAGACGGAAATTCAAATTAAATACGGCTTGCAATGATGATGAAGAATTTTAACACGTAAATTTCACTCATTTCTCTACATAAGAGAATTATCTTCTTTTGACTAGTTTTTCAAAATTTGTCATGCTACCAAAGGATAAAAATAAATTATAAAATAATAACACCATCCCTCAAATATTTCATATAGAGATATGGTGGATACATATGTATATATTATTAAAAAATATAAAATAGTATATATATAATATAGTATATAATATAATATATATGATAGATATATATATAGAGATATATATATTATATATATATATATATATTCAAGCATGAAGGACATACAACAAAGGTCGATGTGTGTGTACAGAAATTCACTCAGGCATTCAACAGGTTTAAAAAGAAAAATTTGAAGGAGCTTCGTTATTGACAACGTCATTGGACACAATGGAAAGAAAACCAAGCAACATATCAAGATGAGAGGAACTTGGAAATGACTGAAAAGTGTTGGTGCAAAATTATTAACTGTTTGAAATTAACGTAGTATGAATTACTTGTATGTATACAAACCAGTCGACTGAAAAATTCACTCCCAAATTTATATAGAGATTGGTAAATATGTATATATTTTAAAAAATCTAATATATATATATATATACGTATATATTATATACTATATTATATATATATAATATATACCGGGTTATATATATATATATATATAGTATAACCCGGTGGTATATATATATATATATATATATATATATATATATATATATTATTATATATATATATATTGATATATAGATATTAATAGGTATAATAGATATATATATATATATATATATTATATATATATAATATACTATAATATATATATAATACTATATATATTATCTATATATATATAATTATTATATTATAGGATATATATATATATATAGTATATATATATAATAGGTTTTGTTACAGAATTAAAAGAAAGAATATTTGACAGCCAGATATATAGAAGGAGAAATCCAAATTTTAACTCTGTTCACCATCTACAAAGAAGGAAACCATGAAACGATTTTGGCTCTACGTGTCAGTAGAGATACCATAGGTTTAATAAATCTATCGCACAATTTAAAAGCATGTATGGGATTACTGCCCAGAAGTTCCAAACTCACACAAGGGCAAGCTCTTAAAGCAGAAGTTAAAGAGAAGTTGTTGCAATTCTATGAAAGGATGATGGTATATTTAGCAAGAAGTATGTTCCAGAGAATAAGCGAGCTTCTGTATAGCATTAGAAACAGAGATGGAAATCGAGAGCACAAACAGAAAAAAAAGGTTATTACTTGGAAATCTGAAAGAACTATATTGAAAAGTACAAGGGAAAAACTGTATTGTCTTATGGATTTTCAACTATTGCCTAAAAATTAAGCCCAATGGTGGTGTTATGGCTGGTGCCAAAGGCGGGGACCCATATGTAATGTTGTTATGTGGGGCTATGTGTTTGTGCTATAAACACCACCAAATCAAAAATTAATGGATAGTTTGCAATTGGCTTGTATAAAGAGCATTTAACTGTGTAAAGATCCTTAATAAGAAAAAACGTGCTTTGTTGTCATAGATATGATGCACGGGTTGCATGCTCAGATATCTGTTAGAATGCTGCCCCTTAAAAAATAAGACAGGAATTAGTAAAGACTAAAAAACGATTTGAAAATAGAGCAACAAGAGGATGTCAGTCATCATATTCACAATGTGGTAAGTACAGGACCAGATCAAATTTTAATACAACATAACAAAATAAGAATTGCATTTCATAGAATTATTGGACCAAGAAAGTTTATGAGATTAAACAAGAGCGCATCCATTTTATCGTAAAGCAATCAATTCTAATTATACGTAAAAGAACTTAAAGGCAGACGCTATCCTAAGATAATGAGTTATAATACTTGGATTATTGATTTTTTCAGGGAAAAACGGTCATAAACCTTTATGTAACAATGCTGCCAAAGTCAAAGTTAAACTCCACGAAAGTTAGCGAACAAGACACAAAAAGTCTAGCGCAAATGAGTCAGGGGTGCTTAATAACAAAAATAACATACCCTTTAGTACCCGGAGGAGCGGTATTTGCAAGATATTATTAAAAGCCAAGATGCGCCCAGGAGGGGATGGCTCCAAACCAAACCAACAAAAAAGAAGATGAACGTACTCGTATCCTGGTGCTTCAAGCTTACCAACAATGGCAAAGGTTGTTGTCGGTCAGGCATCTAGTCGATTGCCTACTAAAACAATTCACAACCATTCATGTAGGAGCCAAGAAGAAATATTATGCCTGTGCAAGGTACGCCATAGATTGAAAGAAAACTTTAAAGAAGTACAATCCGATGCATGTAACATTACCAAGTCAAAACATTCAACATTGATAATATTTAAGTTATAGCTGGTACCGCAGCAGTAAACAGCGTTAATGAAAATTATAATTTATATTCAACTCTATCGCCAGGATTTTGCGGACCTCTTAACTAGTATCTTATGGTGACCCCGAATACCTGGTGAATTTCTTTGGGAAACCCCCCGAAACGGGTCCAGTATGAGGGCGACGAATAGATCATACATGCCAAATTACGCTCCGTCGTGCGGACATTGGATAGAGAACCAGGTCGCAGTGGGAAAGAGGATGGGGGAGGTAGTTCGATCAAGAGTGTTAACGGCCGAGGCCCAGGAGGAACTGTTAGCCGAAGCAGCGTGGTGCAAGGCGGCTAAAACCAGGCATAACCACAGACAGGCCCCAGAATAGGTTTAGAATTAAAAAGAGAGCTCGGGGGATCACGGGATAACTAAACTGCACCAGAACAGTAGGTTTTGTTTGTCTCAACTTACTAGGTGAACAAAAGAAAGGACCCAAGTAGATAATACTCAGGGATAGCGCAATTACAAACCAACCCTGCCAATAATACATCACCACAAAACCGAAACAACAGCAAGAGACCCACCCAGTTAATTTAGAGCCCCTGCCCGAAAGCACCAGGAAAACTGACAAAACAGAAAAGAGGTTCCTGCAAGAGGCCACATGTGAGGAGAAATGTCAAACCTAAGATAATTACATTTAGACATTGAACAAGGAACACATAAGGGAGTGTTTCATGAAAAATGATCCCCGATTAAACGACTTGAAACTTTGAAAAGCTTGGTCAGATATTTCAAATTTCAAAATCTTAACAAAGGAAGCGTAAAAAATATTCGAATGTTAGTTAAACATACATGAAGTTGATGAAATACGGCTCATCTTTTTCAACATGTGAGGCAGCAGATCTCTAATAGGGTCACATATGTTTTGTGCAACTTTGAAGTAGGATATATTCATAAGGTTTGATTATATGGAAAATTACTCTGAGGACTTTTAGATGATTTTTTATATTTAGTTTTCTGAAAGGAGGACAAAGAAAGATCAACCAAGGTATGGTATATATTCCCAAAAATGTTTTTGAGATGAACAAAGGTCATGTTCTAGGGATTGAAAGGGGAAAGGAAAACACATATCCTTAAAAAACTAAATGCACTGGACCTTTCCACTACTAGCACGAGAATCAAAGTAACAGAAATAATGTAAGTACAGGTATGACTAAGGGGAATGAAACTGCAAAAGTAGATAAGGGAGGGTGGCTAAAATAAAGATAACTGAAAGTGTATCACTAGACTATATAGTACGATTATAACTAAGCTATATAAATTCTTCATGATTTTTTCGGTTATATAATGTAATTCTTTGAACTAATTAAACATATTAAGCTCGGAGTTTATACTATTAATTATAATCGAGACAGAGTATTATAGAATAATAATATATGATATATTATATATATATAGTATGAATATAATATATATATATAACTAATATATATATATATATATATATATATATTATTATTATATATATATATAATATATATATATAGATTATATAATATAAGTAACTATAATATAAGTACAGATAATATATAGTATATATATATATTATATATATAAAATTTAAAAAATGATACCATGAGGGTGAGAAGGGGGGAGCTAGTGTGTGTTGCTCCCCCGCGGACCTCCCGTGGTTGCCCTAGTATAGTGAACACTCAAATAATAATAAATAAATAAAGAATAAAAATATATAACTAATATAATAAGTAGGTAAGAACAGGATATTAAAAATAAAGCAATACTTCAACCTATTTTTATAAACTTAAGACTCTAAAGCTCTAAAGGACCTAATAGTGATAATCTAGACGATTTAGTGTTCAGCATATTTCGAATCGTCTTTTTATATGTAAACATCCTGTAAAGGAATTAAGTGCCATACACAGCACATATATATAATAGATATATATAGATAATAGGATAGGAATAGTATAGTAGTATACCGGTGTGATTATAGATAAATAAGAGAATGACTATAGAGAGTGAATAGGAGAGATAATGATTAGTTTAAGGTGGGGAGTAAGAGGATAATGAGAAGGACTAGATATTACAGGCTAGATGAATCGATAAAGGAAACGTCCTGATTGTTTGATTGTCTCACGAGAAAAAGGTAGGCACTCAATAATCCATACAGATTAACTACCTCACTCAGAGATAAAATAGGGGTAGGGTAGGGCACATCAAGTATTACGTAACAATAATTAGGATCGGAACCAATCGTAGCAAAATGAGGTAACGTGTAAACTTGTCAGGTAACTAGCGTCAAAGTAAGAGTATAATAAAGTTTTAAATGCAAACTGAAGGAACTAGGGTAATACGATATAAGATATATCTCCTATGGGACTTCAAAAATAGGTAACTCGGAAATTATCCATCCCCGAACTATTGCACCAACAAAGTATGTATGGATAACAGACTGTACTTAATCGTGATAGAGAACAAGGCGAATGTTCGGGCAACGTCCCATATAGCGGAGTCATAAGTAGAGTACATCAAGCAAAAAAATAGTTATTACAGGAGAGTGAGTTAGGCCTATTGCCAAAGGAGAAATATTAAAAATATTTTCAGTTAGTAATGGAAACGCGCTGTTTTCTTTAGTAGCCGACACTAAAAAGTCAGCAAACTTGTCTCTACGTCAATCACCATCATAGTAGCTTAAAAGATCCAATATGCTATCGAGAGCTTTGTTTATTGAATATAGGTTATGTGCACTGTGTTACTGGTAACGACGTAACTCAAATTTTAATCATACTATTAGAATGATATGAAAAAAAGTAGTAGGGCTCTGTCGAACATCTGTATTCAAATTATGTGAACTGCATATTTTTAAAAACTTCATGAAATAATACATTTCCAATACCAATAGGTTATTTTTTTAACGTAATAGTAGTATATTTCACCTTGTTTTTTTTATATATTATTTAGGACCAATCTACTTTTTACTCATGTGAAATTACTCTATTTATAGACTCTTAATACTTTCTTAACAACAAATCTTCATGTAGAGAGGTGTCGAACTAAATAATTGCAATTCCAGGTTCAAAAAAAATTGCAATTCCAGGTTTGGGATGAAAAAATTTTTATATATTTTTTACCGTATAGAATAGTTCAGAATACTAATATTAATTTTATTGGGATAAATAATTCACCACTTGAAAAACTAAGCAACAGTGTTGTTGTCCAAGTTGTACGAAAGAAAGTCTAAATTATAGAATTTACATGATGAGCCGGAGACCGAAGCCGGCATGCCTCGGATTAGACGATTATCTTACCGCATGTAAGAATTAATAAAAGTTTTAAGTTGATTATTTAATTTTAGTGCAGTAAATGTATCATTAACAAAGCGCAATAGAACATTATGTTCAGTATTTATCTGAATATATTATGCCAAGATGTAGGATTTTGTACCATGTTTTTCCGTGCTTCAGCCGCAATACTTTACCACATCAGTATTCCCACCTTACAAGTTCCCTCGTTTCAAAGATCGAGCAAGATGTTGTTAATTTTTACCCGAAGATATACGATTGTTTTGGAATGAGTCGCACAAACACACCATCGACCTACCAACTACACTAGCACACATCTCAGACACAAATTCACCAACCCCCACATACAAACCACCAACACAAACGGGAACCTAGACCCACAACACAACCCACAACCGAAACCCACCCAGCAAGCAGCACCGAACACCGAAGCGACACTCACCACCATCGAGCACAGACGAGCAATCGAACACTTATTCATCTTACACAAAACTACACACACACTTTACGAGCGATAACATAATTAATCAGATATGATTTTTTTCGTAAAAAAAGACATTGTTTAGGTAATTTTATTTATGATAGAAGGAAGACGGGTTGAACAAAATATGTCAATAAAAATGAGCTTTTAGATAAAAAAAGACCTTAGTCGGAAAGAGTAAAAATAGAACAGCTAATAGACCAGACACGGAGCCAGAGCCGGTAATTACCCAATGGGTTATGTATAATTTTTAAAAAAATATTTAATTTTTAGTAAGTCTATAATATGGCCAGTAGAGGTAGACGTGATAGACATATTAAAAGAATTATATCATAAAATAGCCTTCTCAGAAACCTCATTCAAGTCTAAGATCGATAGCCAGAAAAGTGATAGTTCTAGAGACTGAAGTAGATACCGTGGAGACTTGTAAAGCAGAGCCGGAGCTGATGAGGATTAGTTAATAATGATTACTTTTCTAAACAGATATTTTTTATGCAGTTGATAAGATAATGCCATAGAAACGTTACTGACAATTCACAAAATAATTCATAATATGCCAATTAAACCTGTAGGTATAATATAGTATATATATTACTATAGTTATATTATACTCTATTATTACTATAGTATAGTCTTTAAATAGAATTATATAGTCGTGTACGATCCGGATCCGATCGAGCCTTATATCCTTGGAATTATAAATGGTTTGCAAGAGTAATTATCCATTGTACATGAATAGATGTATTCAGTACATGAACTAGCCACCTACTAAGGGATACAACTTTATCAAAAAGTAGTTACATAGAACCTATTAATAATACTGATCCGGAAACAAATATCAAGAAGAATACCCACGGGATCTCAGAATCAATAACGGGTAAGCCAGTGAGGTATAAGATAATAGATTATATTCGATTTATTATTAATTGTTTTTTTAGCTGAATAAAATATTAGATGATGAAGATAAGGCAAAATAGCGTACCGAAAAACAAATTTCATAAAAATAAATGCAGAAGAACACCTCCATAGTCAATATATCAATCTCGCGTAATAAGCCGAAGTACGACAATACTCCACAAGTCACTCTCTCAGCAGAGCCGGGCCGGGAGCTCGGAATAACACTTGAGTTATTATATTAAATTTACTTATATAAAAATGATTGAAAGTAAATAAAATAAATAATAGTGCCAGTAAAAGACGTGATCGAACTAAAATTATATTCAATATAAGAATAACAAGAACATACTTCATGTCGTAGGATCAGTACGATATCCGAGTAGACACAGGAGATTAACGACATACCGATTTAGACCGACAAAAAAAACAGTCCCCTTTAGGTGGTATGATGATTGATTTTTTTTAAAGAAGATTATATTTTATAAGAGACATTTCCTAAAGGTGAAAATAGTGTTTCTATCGAAATAAACCTGTGAACAAAAAAATTTATCATAGTAATCTCACCTTATAAATGTTTTGACAGGAAACTCTTGTAAGGATTCTCGAGACAAAGGAGCCATCCGGAAATGCGGATGCCGAGTAGCAGTGTAATACGAGCTCAAATAAAATACGATAAGTTAGTTTCCACCGTAAAAATATTGTTAGTAAACAAAAGTAAAGCCATTAAGATTGCTGACAAAATGATATGCAGCACCTAGTACATTTCTAAACTCAACTCCTCGAATCGGACCCCATTCGGCCAGCGGATTGAAAAAGTCTGACCACCGGAGCCCGAGTATAGAAGCCCGGGAGCCGGATAAAAGGTGTCCAACGACTAAAAAAAGTCAGTTTTGGAGGATGAAAAGGAGAAACTAGGCCGAGAAGGAACGTGCGGAAACAAAAGAGACATAGCAAAATAGGCAAAACTTTTAGAATATCGGGACACAGATGACTCGTGAGACGATAGTGTAGAGACGGAATGTCAGGGAAAACGCAACGTATAGAGCACAAAACAAAAAGAACAGGCAATAACTCATTGTAAGATTCGAACCAAGGGATCACGTGCGCCATAGAACAGTACAAAGAAAACAATTGGCCTATATAAATTGACATTTTAATACATAGACGTGTGAGGACAGCGCCGATCGTAAGACACTGTCGCAACATGGAGAAATTATATGCACTACTACTTGATCAACAAATTAAAGAAATTCCATAGACGGGTGAGGTGTGAGACAAGTAGAGGCATAAATAAATACGCAAAATCTTTGTGGCGCGAGATGACTGTCCAAAACGGTGGGAACGTTGATACACGAAAGGAGTAGGATTGCCAAAATGTAAACGGCACTATAGCGCAAACAGTACAAAAACAGGAATTAAAAAGAAGGAGGATGAGAGTCAGAAAGCGAGAGCAGATACCAGCGCAAGAAGATGGACTAAGGCCTTGCGGGCGGTAAAGCCAAGAAAAGATAACAACAAAATACAGGATAGTGCCGCCAGCTCTGAAAAAATAAGGAAGATATACGTTATTACCTCAACAATCCATGAACAGATAAAGATGAAAGATAATAGAGTAGTATGCGGGAGGGCATATTTAAGTGACTAGCAAAGGTGGAGATATCTATAATTGAAATAATAGAAGGTATAGAGAAACTGAATGAATAGAATAAATTGTACAAATAGCGATAGAGCACAAATTGAGCAGAGTATGAGCCCGAATGTAGATAAATGACTTATAAAGAAGTAGTCAAGATGAGACAGACAGGCAATAGAAAAAGAAACAATTATAAACATTCTTAAGTGATTGAATGAGAAACAACTATTCAGAAATGTTTAATTCAACACTGTTATTTGTTGTGCAACAAAAACATTACCCAATAAACATTTAGAAATTAAATGAAACCCATCCAGACGAATAAGATTTCGAAGAGTATGTATAGACACTATAAGTGTATAAGGTGAGCGACTAGAAACACTCTACATACACTTGAATTAAAAATTAATTACCAAGTACTGAAAAGAATGGCAGATCGCAGTCCATATCATAGCCATATCCTCAGCTTTTCCCCTGCACCTGCGGAAAATGCCAAATGAAGAAAAAGCGAAGAAAGATATGAGAAAGCCGGTAGACCAGAAGACGGTAGAGTAGTGAAAAAGTGTCGTTATTTTGAAATGAGAAAGAGCTTCATCGATGTAATATAGACATATCTAGTGGGCAGTGATCTGGCGTCCGATAGATACAAAGATCGATGAGGAGATTAACTAAGTCATAGAATTATTTTATCATTCTAGTATAATATTGATAGTGCTGACGTGCACGTTAACTGTGTATAAGTCGTTTCGGCAGAATCAAGACTATGAGCCCCTCCTGTAATGGACTCTCTCAGAGATCACAATTAGATTACAGGTCGATAGAACATAGTAATAGCTGAAATAAAGTGATATCGCATTGAAATGCTTGTGACATTTAGTTTAGCTGAGAGATGGCTCTAGAAGGAGAAAATAGTGGAGTATTTCACGAGAGATAATGCGAAACTATAAGAGTAAGTTATGTAACAGAGAACGAAAAATCGGGTTGCTAGTCCTATATTATATATACAAAGTTTAATATTAATAAAAACTGATTATTGCTTCGATCTGTTTGTAGTGACGTCTTAAGATAGGTAGTTAAGTCGAATATTTTATACTCGTTACTACAATCCCATAGCGAAAATAATACACGCGAATAACCGATAAATTCGTAAAGACTGAAGCATTAAGAGCTGGCATACCTGGAGACCGCTACTAAAAAAAGTGCAGTAACCATTAATTACCCAAGATTCTAGATGGTATCGGCGATCTATACCGCTTGCGGGATATACAGAACACAAGTCAAATAAACAAACCGCGATCAGAGTGAATTCGATACTAATATAATCTATCCGTCCGGTACAGTAGTACAGCACCAGTTATTAGGCGGATCATATAGAATATTAACAGCGAAAAATTAGTAGAACCTAAGCAAATGAACATTCATTAAAGAACACTACATGATAGAAGACAAACACATAATCAATCAAAACGCACGCACACTGCATAAATAACAACCGAAAAACAGACAGTCAGCTCATCAGCTTCCTTCTCTCGACCACCAACAACCGTTCCGTCGCCTTCTAAACAGTGCAAAGGTAACTTCGAGAACATCCGATCAGCTGTATACCATGATCCTTGCTTAAGCCATAAGCGTAGCATGTGTAGCAAAGGCGTCGTGTAAAATACGACGGAGCAAGCTTATAACCATGAGCGCTTTGTAGACCCGTATCGACTTAAGAACTCATCGGAACATTGAATGCCCGAACGTCATGTGAAATACCAGCCTTTATGACCAAGAGCGTGACATTCCAAATTACAGAATTCACACAGGACGGCACTCTCAGGGAAGACACTATACCAGAAAGTAATGCGAAGTGGCCCCACCGCTCGTCCCGCTATTGTAAATAGCACGTTGGCAGCCAATTGATTTGCAACATAGACTTCTAAGTACAGAAGTCACACAACTTAATAGGGCTCTCGCGCCCCAGGGAGTGTATAACAAAACATGAAACAGAAAAAATGATATAGTCGACACAAGAGGCATCCCTTAAATGCATTGAAGATCAAAAAGCTTAACTCTCATTGCGTCAATAAGGATTGAAAAAATCAATTACTCAGTTCTTTGTCTATATTAGTAAGTGAAAGTCATTGTACTTACTCCAGTATAGCCCCACCACCGACTAATAAAAAATGAAGATCGCGAGGACCGATGTGCTTCAGGGCGGGGCAGGACACTACGATTCCCAAACGCCATGACCCAGTAAATACACTGAAAGCCATTTTATAGCAATGCGGCTTAGAATTGGTGTAGTTGAATCTGGACGGCGTCAAGTCGAGAAAGTTTTTATCACAATCTCTGAATCTCGAGTATCGCTAGATACTATAGATCATGCTTAAGAGATTACGCTCGCAACGTTAATCACTTACCGCCATGACTATGAATCACATATCTGCGTGCATCAAGAGATACGCAAATCAGTGGCATTTACTTACACCCCCTACAGAGACCAATACAGTCGAATGTTCGCGGTAAATGACACTACCTCTTATGCATCGGGTTCTTAAACTATATGCTGACAGATGATTCAAGAGCATGTAGGCCCATTTAGTGCACTAGACTACGTCTCATGATTACTCTCGAATCGAGACTCACTAATGACTATCAAATCGAACAAATTAATGACTACAACATTGCCCCGGAAGTAAGTAAAATATAGTAGTTTACTAGAGCGACCTGAGCCTATTCTATGTAGATTGCTGACCCATCTACCAACGCTCCACACTCGAACTTGAAAGATACTTCAGTCTATTAGACCATAGATCAATAAAAATGTGGTTTAATGGTATTCTTCTTAATCGCTTGCTAAAATGTGACTAACAAGTCTATAGCAACATTGGAGCGAGACTATCATTAAAAATAATCCTGAACATGTTAAATGATGAATGATATCGTCATGTATGCGAATCATTATCTCATAATTGGAATTAATCATAATTAAATTGTAGCAACATACTATCAATACAACAATCATCATGCTAATGATAGTAGGATCGGAGGTAAATTGCCTGTCGAAATACAACTAAAGATAGATATATGTATATAAACTAAAAAGTAGACTAGAAAAAAATACAGATGACTACGAGTAAGCTCCCAGCCATAATAAAATAGATAATACCTCAATGAATAACTACGTGAACTCATATAAAATAATAAATGCCCGATACAATAACCGAGCCTCATCAAGCTAACTGATGATATCCAAGTAATAAATTTAGGACAAGATGAAGGATAACCAGAGGGCTCATGCAACAAACCAGATAAAATAAATAACATCTGTTGCAGGAAGGGTTATACACAACAAATGACAGATTATACGCATAAGAAGCATAATAAAATAAATAAAATACACTCAATAAGAAGATTAAATTGAATGCAATGAAAGTACTAACTGGAGACTCAACTATCTCGGATAAATAAGCGTACACTAATAACACTCTATAAAATGGATTAAATTACTAAATTAAATTAACATCTGATCAAGATCAAATCAAACTATCATATAACTGACACAATGCAGATAGAAAGAACAATACATTTATCATATAGGAAGAATATAAATAACATAACTAATAAAATAATCTATAATACAAATAATTATAAATAGATAGATACAATTAAAATTAAAAGTAATATAAATTTAACAATAAATATAAAATAACATATAAATCATTCGAAGGCTAAACTAATATATAGAATAATACAGTCCTAAAACTCTAAATATAATATCATCAATACAATGAATAAAACCATTCATCCATCCAACTACCTAGTGATATTGAAGTATCAAACGACCGAAAATTTAACCTAAATGAATAGATGATCTTCTTTCGTTTGATGCTCTTCTCAGTTGCTCAAAGATATGAGGAGAAGGGTAACACTAAACATAGGAAACAGAAATATATAAATGAATTAATAACTAATCACTCGGCAATGCAAAAACGGCAAAGCACAGAAACGACTAGCGAAATCACAATAAGATTTAGAAAATGTAATAATCTGTAGAATATCAGATCAACATATTTTTATAATCTATTAGAAAACAATTACGATCTAAAAAAGAAAGATGAGCTATCTCTCAACTCATTATGCTAAACGCACAACTCAATACCGAAAACACTAACATTATATATACCTATAATAGCTGAACACCAGAAAAACATTTTATCTCATAAGCTTCAACACAGCCGACTTTAAAAGTACTCATTATATAAAAAACTGCTTCTGAAAGAAACCCTTGATCCACATCAATCAGCAATTGAAAAAAAAGCAGGTTAGGCTAAATAATTTTCTTAAAAAAAAATTTTTCCTAATTAAAACATCACAAGTGTAGAAATAAGGTCATAGTAATATATGGTACTAGTAATGCGGCTATGGTATGTGAATATACACATCACATTTTTATAAGCAGTATCAATATACAGACGCTTAAAAAAAAACGACTACGACTCACAGTGAACATAATAAGATTCATCAAATCAAGATTACGCATAGACATCAGCTCACATTCCACGATAACAACTTACTCCTCAAGCCTCGTATGAATAAGCGAAGAAAACCAGTTGTTCGCACTCATTAAAACAGAACAAACAATAAAACTAAAAACTTAAGACTGAAAAGAATCAGATATGGTTACGCATAATATATAACCTTACATAACGACCAATTTTTAATAAAGATGAAGTTAATATAAAGTCTAAGAAGCAAACAAAAAAAATGAAAATGAAAAAATATAATACATATAATAGATGATTTAAAAATCAATAAACAATGCATGAAGCCCATAAACACTAATTAATATAAAAAAAAGATCGGGTTGTCACAACTTAATATTAAAAAATATTGGTATATACCAAAAAATTAGTGTACAAAGAATGTCTTCTTATGATAAACGAAACGCCACATCAGTGCTTTCTTCTGGCCCTCCCCGCCTCATCCTACCGCAACAAGGTCAAAACATCCGCAGACCCACCTTAGTAACCTAGTTAGCTGAAGTGGTAATTTGTATTATTTTTAGGTTAATTTTATAATTAAAAAGTTAGAAAAATAATATCAATCCACTGCGTGATAATTTTATTTGACATTATATCTTACCTATAGAATCTATATGAGGATAGAAGGAATTGAATTTAAGCAAACCTTATAACTACTTAGATCATTTACACTGATAACATATATAGTTTTAACAGTTAATTAAATTTGTCTTTAATGTTAGCTAATACTAATCAAATTATTTGAATATGACATAATAAAATTAGATATAAAATTCATATCAGGCTATATTACTTAAATACAGATCCTGACAAATTTAAAAATGGAACACAACAAAATATAAGGCAACCCTACTATTTTATGCATTAGACCGTTTGATATCAGATTAAACACCCGGATATATCAACACTATGTAATTCTACAAAACTCGATTTAGCCCATGACGAATAAATAATAATTGAAAAGCGTTAGGTAGAATGCCAGTAAGTTGTTATATGTTAAACCTCATAAGTTATCAATGTATCGAGTTTGATTGAGATTTATTAACTCGTTCCAAATTTAAAATAGCTTTAACATAAAATTAGTTCGGCTAAATATTAAATAAAAAGAAAGTCAAAACAATAATATATAATAAATAATAAAGAAAAAAATTAAATAGAAATGAAAAACTAATCATTAATAAAATAAAAAAATAAATTATATCTCGCCAAAATAAAATAATTCGATCGATCCACTACTGTAGATGCCATGACCGTGCTAGTGATTTCCATCTTAAATACAAAAGGAACTAAAAATGCCTAGATTAATACAAAAAATATGAAATTCTATCAACTGTAAATTTTCTACTCAATATGATTTAACATGCTGTACTTCTTTTGTGAAGTAAAATACTCGCAAAGGCTAATATGAATAACAAAATCTTTCTTAATAGGGCTAATAGACAACGGTCTGTATACTCAGGATAACTATAAGAACTCGTAAAGTTAATATAAGGAAGTACATGATTCCTCAATAATTATTACTTTAATTATTAAAAAATGCATTATCTGACAATGTATAATAATTGTTTATGATTATAATGATTAATATAAAACTAAAAATTTAAAATTATAATATTTAAACTTATATGAGTATAATAATTAGCATAAATACAAATCTTGATATACAAAGGTTATAAGATATATGCTACAAATAAATAATTATGCCGGATTATACACATGACTTAAATAATCTTAAGTCTTCTTCCATTAGTCACTCATTAATTGAAAAATGCTATTAAATATTGAGTCATGTGCTGTTATTGATACTCTGCTGCATTCATTAGATTACAATAGCTATGCTGATTATTGATCCTCTGCTGATTATTAATCCTCTGTGTATTATCTATTATATGCTGATACATAATCCTCTGCTGATTGATCGTCTAAGCTACCTGAAAGAAGATATTTCCTATCATTAATATGATATTATATAATAACTATATCTAGCCGAAGATAGTAAGTATATGACATACACAACAACATCCATCAATACCTCCCACCCCCGTCCAACCAACCAAAATAAAACATAACTATATAGTCCCCAGAAATAGTATCCTAGCAATTTAAAGGGAATTAGAGGATGTATGATCGATAAGGTTATGAATACAAGGAGTGACTAAAAGATAACTAAAGTAAATTATCTAATGATATAGAGTAAGAAGAGCATTAATGGAGATGTATACTATTAAAAAGGTAGAGATAAAAATGAGTAATAACGGTAGTAACGTAATAAAACTAATGAATTCTTAGTTTATAAAGTTAATGTAAAGAGAATTAGTGGGCAAGAACTATTAATCCAAACATAGATAAAATATATAAATAATAAACGAACTACTCATAAAATAAAATTATGTAGATAAGTATTAATATCGGTCTCTTTCAACAAACTACTAAAATTAATGATTTAATTAATCAAGTTATAATTGTAATCATTACGTAAAAAGGTCAGATAGAAAGTAACAACAGATATATCAAAAGAGTAGTTAACCGCACCCCAAAAATGAACAGAATCAGTCGGAAGCAAAGGGAAGCTTGGGGGGCTCGCCGCCAGCCGTCCCTATGATACTCAACGGCAAGCTATAAGAATAGAGACTGACATTTGTGATACAATATATATCTGATTACGTATGTTCATCCCCATGTTTAATATTCTTGGAAAAACTATGCTAATCTTCGCTGGGGCATGAACCTTTTCATGAACGATATGGCAAATAACCGAAAATAAAGAAAGAGTAAAACTACAACCCTCGCACATTACCCGTAATAAGAGTAACAAACTAGCAAAAAGGTAGTGGCTGTCTTTATTGCGGATTGTGTGGCTTTTCGCTTCCCGCTGTGAAATGTTTCGAATTGATAAAGCAACAGAGGTCTATCGAAGTATCCTTTTCTATCTAAGTTTTCGCCATGCACTTAGTGACGATGTATGAAACAGATTGCGAATTCTTGATGTGCATTATAGGATAATTACGAATGACCAATGAAGAGCTCGAATTGTACCGACCCTCCATGGTACTGTAGTCGTCCTAATAACGCACATATAACTTCCCGGTGGTGACGTAATCAGACAACCGGCTGACCGGAAGCTCTTGCCAAACGTTTTACCCGTGAATACATAATGAATCTGCCTCCCGGATGCGCTGCTAAGCCAGAAGCTTGGAAAAGTGCAGTCGGATCGAGTATGGAGCCTACCTACATTTCGCGGCACTTGAAACATATTGAGGGGTAGAAATGTATCCATAAATCCTGATGGACAAGAGGTGAAGTCTTCACATTCGATATGTAGCCGATTAAACTTTCCAGGACCAACACACCCACCACTTCCTTCGCAGGGGTTCGTTTAACAGCAGATACACTTGGGGCGGGAAGGATATATAAAGGATAAATTATGAAGTTAACACAGTGATTTGAATGAGTTATCCGGTAGGAAGTTCTATAACCGGCTCTTAATCTGACAGTCAACGATAGGTCTTGGTCGTCCGTTGCGGGAAAAGGAGGTGAAAGAGAAGGACGTATTCCGAAAATGCGATTTAGCGCGCTAGCCAATGAAAGGTTAATGGATCACAATGCACTGTGAATAACACAAGTTGGGATGAAGTGGCTGAGATATCAGAGGAAAACAGTACACGAGCAATCGATATATGGAGGATGCATTATGTACTATAAGAAGATAGTGAAAATCTACCGATTAGGAGCGTTGGCCGCGGGCGGGCGCTATGGGCGGATATAAATATGATTACATTGCGTTCGGACGAGGAAAGAAATTAATACTTGAACTGATGACAGTGCAATGAGTAGGTGACGAATCCAAACATTGAATTTTAAAACATAGAAAAAGAATTGTTGAAAATAGCATCAAATTTTAAAACCGAACACAAAATGATAAGACATTTCAGTTGCTCAGATCTGAGATTCAAGTAAGAAGTTAATTAGGCACAGTACTAGTGCACTTCGTGATAGAATGTGCGAATGACAGATGCTATGTAAATACATAAAATAGTCTAAGACTAGCACACATTTATAATTTATTTTCTTCATAAATTTTAATAATGTATTTGTATATCACAACATAAAAAATATATTAAATCGTATAGACATACAGTCATGATATAATTGTGCAGGCAATCAGATGGGTTTAGAGCAGAGGAACCAAAAACGAAAATAGAGGTGTCAAGTAAAATATACTCGAAGAAAAGATCACTTTTGTTATCATTCAGTACATAGGTAGATATGAAAGAACCTTCTATAAATATTTAACTTTATCATAATAATATAGAAGTGCCGATAAACAGGGTTTCCCTAAGAGTTCATAAGAACTCTAATAAAAGCGATTCATAATATAGGATGATTCTACGCGACATGTCGCTGTGCTGGGGTATCATGCAATTTAATGAAAAATTAAAGAGAAACGGCCAAATCGCCACACGGAAAAAATAGAACCGGTTTCGGTCGTATGTATTAGCCAACAGCCAAAAGATTATTGTTTGATAGAGTAGTGAAAAAAACGAGATTTAGGGAAAGAAGGTTTTATAGGTACCAAATTACCATTATACTTTCTTAGGAAATTTCATCCATAATACGCCACCGAATCAGTATACGAGAGACACAAGGTAAAGCTTGCTTTGGTAACAATAATAATGCCAAAATTTTGGTATATATATTCCCGAAGAGTACTCCATGTAGGGTTCTGTTAATGTAGAGAATTATCATTTCAACATTAAAAAATGATTCGTGAAATGTTACAAGCATACAAATTATATTATTGAGTCGAAAAGTTTTATTTGATTATTTTTGATACATTTCAGAAAAGCATTAAAATTCTATGTAAGAAATAATAAGTTACTTTATTGTACCAAAATAAATTTTTAAACCAGAAAATTAGGCAATTTATGTAGAATAGTCCCGACTAAATATCTACAAAAACATTACATCAATACGAACACTACATTTTTCCAACTATTATTCCAAATCGATAAATTATTTATTAAAGTAGAAAGCAGAAAAAAAACTAACTTCCCTCGGAAGTCTATCTTCACCTCAATCGTAGACATTAATTGCATTTACTTGAGAAACTGGTCGGAACATTAAATATTTGATAAAGATAGATAAATCGGAATAGCTTAACTTAACTTATGTCCCGGTGTTTATTTTATTTACTTTACTTCATTATAGGTTATTTCGGTTTTCTGTTATCTTCAGTCTAAAGGGCGACATATTCTGATGTTAAGAATGGATACACCATTGTACCCATCAGTAAGGTAACTAACTTGACGTAACAACTTGAATACGTCAAATAAATAAATACATATTTCTGGTGAAACAATCTTACTATAGTTCTGTTCATTTGTATTATCTTAACCTATAGTAAGCTTTCTCCCAGCAATAGAGTTTTATAAAGAGATATAAATACATAATATATACAAATAAGCTAAATTAATAACTTCTTATTTAATATATACTTAGTTATAGTACGGCTAATATTTACATATATACATAGTATAAATATCAAAGTAATACTATAATATATATATCATTAGACAGTGACCAACTCTCCTGTACACCGCATGCTCATTCATTGATACCACGATTCAATAATGAATCTCTCCATATGACTCACATTCAATGGATACATTTGATAACACCCAGAAATGATCATACAATTTGCGAGTTATAGTCATTTAATTACTATAGTCTAGTAATTTGTATAATAAGTTAGCAGACTGATTACATCTAATTATATATTATAATGAGATATATTATAATTCGATAGTAGGATTACTATATGGTCACATTTATGTTATTAAATGATTTAAATTATGTTGTGGAGTTGGATAGTTATGGGTTACGTTTCAATATGAATAGTGCTAGTTTATTGATGCACCTAACTATTACTATTATTATTTTATTGTTTTATTTATAATAATTCTACCATATTATTTATAATATCATATTTGAATTTATATAATACTATCTTATTAAATTTATGTATAAATATAAAAATATGTATTGATTTAAGGATAAGAATATAATTTATTGAATATTTAGTTAATTGATATAATCATGGCACTATATTTTATTAATAAATATATAATGTAGATATGCTTATTATATACTTGCTATTATAATCCTTACATACAACTATTTGTTATATACTATATACTTGTACCATATCTCTTATATCTTTATGTAAATGTTGTGCAATAATAATTATTAAATGTATTCCATAAAAAGATCAATGTTTCACAACATATTATAGGATATTGAAAGCAATTAAAGAAATTAATGAGCATGAAGCAAATGATCCTGTTTCCATTACATAGTTCTACATGCTCCTCTCCTCTGCATAATAATAGTAGATAATACTAAATAAAAATACTGTGATAAGGTAGTATCACTGCTCATCGAGATGGGATAATGCTTATAACGCTAAATGGCAAAGAACAAATACCCGACATCTTCAGGAAAAACTTTTGGTATTCCCGTAGAATTAGTATCTTCTAGTGACTATATGATATTATTTGTTATGATATTAGTGACCTGATTACAGGTACAATATTATAGATTCTCTCGTTACTAAATAAGTCTCTACAAAAGGTATTGTGATATAAACTGAAGTTAAATGTATCCTGTCATATAAATAACGTAAACCTATCACTTTGTTAATCCCAGAGCGTATATGTAGGTAGTATCACTGCTCATCGAGATGGGATAATTATTAGGGTATACTCATTTGAGCATGTAGAGAACTTAAGTTCATATATGAAAGTATATATATGGTTGTTATGAAATAGTGTATATCGATTCCTTCAGAGAGTGGAGAGAACCAAGTTCATCTTGTATATAAATTACCCGGAAAGAGGAAACTGTCAGAAAAGCTTAAAACTTTCGGCTTTGACACAACATTAGTAAACACTGGTCGTTTGTTAAAGAAAAATATGTTATACCTACCATGTATAGACATCAAATATTTGAGATTATCTTAAAGGTGGCTTTCGAATCCACAGTTTGTACATCCTTTGGCCCTGATATTTCGATTTTCAAAAAAATTCAAAACTTTGGTATAAAATAAACAAATTGACATTTATATCTTGTGTCAACGATACATTTGTAAGCTTCCAACGAAGCACGCTTTCCTTCTCATTTCCTTACCTACGTTTTTTCGGATTACTTTCAGGCTATTGTTGCTCTCAACATTAGTACAAATAAAGTTCCCTCAAAGAAAGATTAAAAATTCATAATATAGGAATCTTTTTAGTTCTTCTAAATGCATTTGACACCATAATTTAGAAGAAAAAGGATTAAAGGACTTATGTCCACCAGAACAGAATCAGACCACTGGAAATCAACTTCGTTCCATCAATGAAAGGGATTTTGCAATGGATTATAAATCATTATCAATTATCAAATGATATCCTTCACTAGACACCTCACTATCCACTTTCACATTACTCACGACTCAATCACTAAGAAATTCATCAGTCAATCATACTCACGAAGACTTTTTGATATTCCTTCGTTTTAAAGGCCTATTATTATTGCTGTTATACAAGCATAATAACCTAAAAACTAATAGGCTAATATATATATAATATTGTTATATATATATATAAGATTATATAAATGATAATATATATATAATATATATCATATATATATATATATATAGATATATATAATTATATATATTAATATTTATATATAATATATTATATATATTCAATATTATATATAATATTATATATATATGATATTATATATGAATATATATATATATAATATAATATATATAATATGTATATATATTAGATATATATAATATATATATCAATCTTAATATTACTATATATATATATATATATATAGAATATATATAGATATATATAACTATAATATATTATATATATATATTATTAAATATAGCTATTATATATATATATATAATAAAATAATATATATATATAATAATTATATATATAGATATATATATATATATATATATATATAAATATATAACATATATATTATATATAATATAGATATAGTATATATTATATATTACTATATATAATAAATAATAAAAATTATAATAATATAATATATTATATAATATTATATAGTATTTATAATATATTTATATATATATATATATAGATATTAATAAAAATTAAATTTATTATATAATATAATATATATAATTTTATATATATACAATCTTTCTATATTATATATAGTATCTACTATTATATAAAATACAATATTATATGTATATATATTAAAATATTATATATATATTATATATATGTCAGCACTATAGAAGCAAGCCACAATCCATTATTCAAAACGTACAACAGCACCGGGAAGAACATGCTGGTATTCCCTGTCATTTTAGTTGCGGAAAATGTAAAAAATTTCAAAAAAAAAAAAAATATAAATTAAGATGCTATCAAAACTACAATAGCTACAGCCAAAAAAGAAGTACATTTTTGGAATCCTCGTATAAATTTTAGATTCGAAAATGTAAAAAAAAAGTATAAAAATAAAGTTATTGTAAATAAATAGTGATTTGTGTTGAAGCTTATATGGACCTTTATTGAGTTTACTCGTTAAACTAATAGAACTTTCTAATTAATCTGCTTTTTTTTAACTAAGGAATAACCCCAAGTAATACCGCACCATGGCAGGCAGTCGGCGGTCTCTTGCGCTTCCGGGAGAATTTACGGGTAGGAAATCCCCCCCTCCGGGAGGGTCTCCGAACCCCGCTCTTTGTATTTAAGGTGTCGCCGGGGGTTCCGTCCGTACCATCCACTACGGGTATGATAAACGGCGCCCCCTGTTTTCCGCCGTCCGCTCGAGCCCCCCTAATTGCCGTGTTAATTACCTTTACAAATAAAATATATACTATGTCACAGCACCCCCAAAAAAATAGCCAATTTTCATGTTAATTTTTTTTTTGTTTTCTTTTTTACATTTGCACATAACCTACAAGGATTCCAAAATTGTATTTCATTTCCTTAGCATTTGTAGTTTTTGGGATTGATTTATTTTTTTTTTTTTTTTTACAGTTGCCTAGATAAATTTTTGCAAGGATCCAGCAAGGTATTTCCTTTTTCCGGTAGCGTTGTAGTTTTTGAGATATGGAATTGTGGCTCTTCTAGAGTGTGGCCTATATATATATATATTACTATAATATAGATATTATTAGATAATATATATATATATATATATATATATTATATATAAATATAATATATATACTATATATATATATATATATTATATATATATATACTATATATATAAATATATATAATATATGTATATATATATATTATAGGTCAGCCTCCAGAATATCACCAATCCATATCTCAAAAACACAACAGCTACCGGGAAAGAATCAATGGTGGGGAATGCCGCTCAAAATTTATATTCAAAAAATGTAAAAAATAATAAATAATTAAAAAAAATTTAAAAAAAACTGGTATATCTCCAAAACTTACAAGCTACCAAACGTAAGGAATTTCAATTTTTTTGAATCCTTGTAAAATTTTGGATAAGAAATGTAAAAAAAAATAAGAAAATAAAAAAAATTATTGTTAATAATGATAGTTAATATATTAGAGCCAATTTACAGACCTCTTATTAGGTTACTCAAAAATAAATAGACTTTCTATTTAAATAAATTTTGTTTTTAACTAAGGAATACCCCAAGGTAACCGCAAAGATGTCAGGGTCCGGTCTCTTGCGTCCAGAGGAACTATCTGGGTACGACTAATTCCCCCCCTCGGGGGGTCTCCCGGGAACCCCCGCTCTTGATATTTCGTGTGTCAAGGGGTTCCTCACCACTCCCACGGGGTATGGGTAAACGTCCCCCCCTGTTTGTTCCTTCGCTAGACCCCTAAATGACGGAATTACCTTAGAAATAATACTATTTATAATTATTGTTTTGGACCCTTTTCAAGCTGGAACATTTTTATGTTTAATTTTTTTTTGTTTTTTTTTCAATTTTCCTAACAAATTTTCAGATTCCAAATGTATTTCATATTTCCTGAGCTTTTTAAATTTTCAAATTAATATTATATTTTTTTTCAGCTATTCCTAGTTAAAATGTTGCCAAGGGCATTCCAGCAAGTATAGCCTTTTCCCAGTCGCTGTGAGGTTTTGAGAATATGATTGTGGCTTTCAGAGCGGGCTAATAGTATATATATATATTATATATATTATAATATAAATACTATATATTATATTACTATATATATATATATATATATATATATATATATAGTATATTAAATACTATATAAATATATATATATATAATATAAGATATAATAGAATATAATATATAATATATAATATATATATTATAATATATAATATATATATAGATTTATATATATATATATTGTTACGATATATATATATATATATATATAACATATTATAATATAAATTATATATATATATAAATAAATTATATTATATATATATATACTATAACTATATATATATATATTTATATATAGATATATAGTATTATATATATATAGTATATATATATATATATATATATTATATATATATATAATAGCTAATAATATATACTATATATAATATTATATATATATATTACTATATAATATATATTCAGCCTCTAGAAGACCACAATCCATTATCTCAAAACTGCACAACAGCTACGGAAAAGGAATACATGGCTGAAATGCTTGGTTCCAATTTTAGTCGAAAAATGTAAAAAATATAATAATAAAAAAAAATAAAAAAATTAAATCGAATCAACTACAACAGCTACAGCGAAAAAAAAAATACATTTGAATTGTAGTAAGATTTGGAATAGAAATGTAAAAAAAAAAAAAAATATGACCAAGTAAAAATTTTTAATATTCTATAGTAATATGATCGAAGAGCCTATTTACAGACCTTTTATTGGTTGACTCGAAATAAAAATAGACTTTCTATTAATCTGCTTTTTCTTTATTTTAACTAAAGAATTAACCCCCAAGGAGATACCGCACTGATGTCAGGAGTTCAGGGTCTCTCGCCTTCCGGGGAACTCGGGTAGGACTAATTCCCCCCTCCGAGGAGCGGGCTCGAAACCCCGCGCTTTGTACTTTGGGGGTTCGCGGGGTTCCTCCGCCCTCCCTACGGGTATGGTAACTCCCCCTGTAGTTTCCCTCAGCTCGGCCCCCTCAAAATGCGCTGATAATTCCTTACAAATAATACTATTATGATATCTATGCACTAGCACCCCCCCCAAAAAAAAATACGCAATTTTTAATGTTTATTTTTTTTTGTTATTTATTTTTACATCAACGAACCAAAATTTTCCAAGGATTCCAAAAATGTATTTCATTTACCTGTAGCTTTTGTAGTTTTTCGGAATTATATAGATATATATATAGTATATAGTATATATATTATTATTATATATAAATAGTATATATATACTTTTTAATTTTTTTTATTTTTTTTTTTTTAACCGTTCCACGGTATAAAATTTTGCCAGTATTCACAGCATGTATGTCTTTTTCCTCGTAGGCTTTGTAGTTTTGAGATATGGAATTGTGTATCTTCCAGAGCTGGCCAAAATTATATATAAATACTATTATATATATATATAAGAATATATCAGTATATAGTATATAATATATATAATATATATAGTATATATATAATATTATATGATATATATATTATATAATTATAATTATATATAAAATATAATACTTATATATATATATATATATATTGTATATAAATTATAAAGATATAATATATATATATACTATAGAGATAGATATATATATATATTTTATATATTATATTACTATATATATATATACATAATATTATATAATATATAGTATAATAATATTATATATATAATAAAATATATATATATATAATATATATTTAATATATATTTTATATATATAATATATATATATAATATATATATATAATATATATATATAATATATAGTATAGTATACCTCTAGAAGAGCCACCATCCATATCTCAAAAAACAACAGCTACCGGGAAAAGGAATACATTGCTGAATGCTGATCCAATTTTAGTGCGAAAATGTAAAAAAAAAAACAAAATAAATAATAATTAAGAAAAACAATTTATATCTCCAAAACTACAATACTACAGCGAAAAAATACATTTTTGAAATTCTTGTAAAATTATTATAAAAAATGAAAAAACAAAAAAAAAAAAAAATATTGTAACTAATTATAGTAATATATTAGAGAGCATTTAGAGACCTCTTTCAATTTGGTTACTCCGTTACAAATAAATAGATTTCTATTAAATTCTGCTTTTTTAACTAAAGAAAACCCCAGGAGTATACGCACCCGATTCAGCTAGTCCGGGTCTCTCGCCTTCCGGGACACTACGGGGTAGACTAATGCCCCCCCTCCGTCGGAGGTCTCCGGAAAACCCCGCTCTTTGGTATTTGGGTGTCGACGGCGTTCTTCCGCCCCCCTATGGGATTGAAAACGTCCCACGCCCCTGATGTTGACAAAATAATATATATAATAAACAATTACGCACCCCCCCTAAAAAATAGCCAATTTTTTTGAAATTTTATTTTTTTTTTTTTTACATTTTCCTAACCAAAATTTTACCAAGGATTCAAAAATGTATTTCATTTCCCTGTAACTTTTTACGTTTTCGAATCTGATTTTTTTTTTTTTTTTTTTTTTTTTTTTTACGTTCCTTTTTTAAAATTTTGCCAAGATTTCCAGCAGTTGTATATCCTTTATCCCAGGTAGCCGTGTAGTTTGGACATCATGGATTGTGGCTCTTTTAGAGGTACATATACATATAATATATATATAGATATTATACTATACATTAATATATTATATAGATAAATATAATATATATAAGTATATAATAGAAATATATATATATATATATTATATATATATATATATATATATATATATAGAAATTATAGATATATATATATATATATATATATTATATAATATATACTATATATATATATATATATAGTATATATATATATATATATAATAATCTATACAATATATATTCATTTATTTTATTATATCAAAGTGGACTGAAAATGCAAAGAGAAAGAAGGACTAATTTTTAGCACACAAACAGACGATTTGTAATTAATAATTATATATTATACACATGGCCTATTTTTGGACAACCCTGAGCAAAGGTTAAGCCTCATCTGGCGCCCGCCATGCGAGTATAAACACGAAAAGATGAAAATAAATCTGTTTCTCCTTGATAACAATCCTCTATATGATTAAAAGATATATATATATCAATATAATTATTATAGATATATATATAAATATCTATTATAATATATCACTATATATAATATAATATATATATAATAGTACATACTATATATATATATATATATATATATATACTTTAAGTTAAGCCACTCAGATGATTACTCTTCGTGATAATTCATTTAAATAACAGATCATCATCGAAAGCAAGTTCGAAAACCCTACAATCTCCCCATGAGACCCAAGAAAAATCAAGACTGAAAAAACCAAAAGGAATAATTATACACAAAAGTCACACAAAAATTGTGTTTAAAATACATAATTATCAATAACCAGGACCTACCATCTTTTCAACGGATTATTATATGAAACAGCAACAATATACTAATCAAACAAAACTTTATTTCAACCGGAGACCGACTTTCTGTCCCGTATTGATGGCTGGTCCTCTATGAGGTGGACTGTAGATATCGTTTTCGTCCCCATATAATCAGCAAAGAGACAACACCACACACACCACACACAACCACACACACACACACACTCACACACAACACACACACACACACCACAACACACACACACACCTACACATACATAGACATACACCTAAATACAAACACAACACACACACACACAGACACACACACACCACAACCACACACCACACACACACCACACACAATTACATCGTCCCATAACCACTCTGTTTAAACAATCCAAAGGAAAGTTCATATTTATGAACAATAAACGTATAATTTACTGAACAACATTTTATGTTTTTCATTTAAAGACGTCCACTAAGTTCTCAATAAATTTTATAACGGAAAATTTTGCAAAGCTTCTTCAAATATTCTATAATAAATCACATTCATATCTTTGAACATAAAGAAATTTATTAAGTAACTTAATACTTTTGTTATAAATTTATGAAATTTAGTAAATAAAACATTTAGTTGACGACCACTACCTTAAAAGCATAATATCAGATTAAATCAAGTAAGGCAAGCCCCTCAGCACCCTCTACATCAAGCACTAGCCACGCTTTTGTTCTAATCGACTTATGCCTTTAAGCAGCATCCCTCTACCATGTATTAGTTAAATTGATTTCAAAGTTGGTCCACTTAAGCGCGAACCCTAACATATGTCTTTTACTTAAAATCGGATTCTGATTTTTGCCACAAATAGACGGTACTAAGAGTCGGATGTTGGAAAATTTTCAGGCTCGATCAAAAATAATTGCAAAGTTTTTTTTTCTTTCGAATATCAAAACTGTTTTTAGAGGGTATCCTATTACCGCTCTGTATTACGTACACTACGCACATTGAAAAATTGTGGTTACAAGATACATTGTTTGAGCACATTAGTTCAGAACGGTCAGCAACGAATCATTACCGATGTAGAGTGCAAGGCGGCAATACTGGGTTGAAGATGTTCGCGATCTGGTCGTGCAACTCTGTAGGTCCGTTAAAGGTTAAAGATATGCTCCAAAGACTGGCGAGAGATCCATCAACATCATATTACATTAGAGCAAACTATTAGGCCGTCAGATAGACTCTGAATCGCCGATCGAGGTGATCGCTGGACTGACTGCAACCGGGTAAACAGCATTACTGTAGAATCGCCGACGGTCCAGGTGTCGGGCAACACTAGTCGCGTACATTGCTCCTGGTGTGTCAAGTGGTCCAATGACCGGCCAACGTAGACTACAAATTATGTTCTCGCAGGTCACGTTTTGTATTATTACTCGGGCCACGGTTCCATGTACCCCTGGCCTGATTTGAAGTTTCTGTATGGCGGTTCGGCCCGCATACGCACATGAAACGGTTCAACGCCAGTAGTGGGGCACGGCTCCCAAAGGTGGGCTGCCTGGTTCTGCTGCCGTGGTACCAGTGAATGATTGTATGCGCCACACCATTATATATATAGAGAGAGGTATAGAAATTAGAGAGAGAGGGAACGCCAAATATATATTTCGCTCTATATAGTTGGCGGTTGTTATATATACATATACATATATATACATATAATTAACGTTAGGATTAACGAGATACATTCTTTAGGAATTAACGTATAAACGATTAACGTCGTTAAATTTTCGCAAATGATTCACGTGATTAACGACGTTAACTTTTGATTAACGGTGCTCAGCTATATATGGTATATATATATGAGGGATATATATATATATATATATATATATATATATATATATATATATTAATATACATATAGCATATATATATATATATAGTATATATGTTAGTGTATATATATGAAATATATATATATTATTATGCCATGTTTTAGATATAGATATACATATATATTATATTATTATACACATATATATATTATACATATACCATATGTATATATATATATTTCATATATATATATATATATATATAATATAGTATATATATATTAATATGTATATATATATACATATATTACATATATATTATTATTATATTTATATATTATTATATATATAGATAGGATATATATAGTGAAGTATATAGTAGTATAATATATATATTATATATATTATTATTATATATATATATTATTACATATATTATATATATATATATTATTACATATATATATATTATATATATTATTTTTATGCATATATATATATATATATAGTATATATATATATATATATATATATATATATATATATATATATATATATATATATATATATATATATATATATATATATATATATATATAATTGTTTCATATCATCTCTTAATATTTCAAATAAATTTCATGAAATTGCATGAACAATACTTCTAGTTATATGATAATTATATCTTTTAGTTTAATTTAGTTATGAAATTTTTTTTTTTCTCTCTTTTATGAGATTTTAAGGTTAATAAGAAGTCAAGAAAAATGTCATCACCCTCAAATATTCCATCAACTCCTCACTCCCATCCTCCATAAGCAATACACACACATAATAATAATAATAATAATAATAATAATAATAATAATAATAATAATAATAATAATAATAATAATAATAATAATAATAATAATAATAATAATAACAATATTACACACACACACGCACACACACACACACACACACACACACACATAATAATAATAATAAGAATAATCATAATAATAATTATAATTATAATTATAATTATAATTATAATTATAAAATAATAATAATAATAATAATAATAATAATAATAATAATAATAATAATAATAATAATAATAATAATAAAAATAATAATAAAAATAATAATAATAATGTAAAATTGATAAAAAAATAACAATAAAGAAAAAATAATACAAAACATTAAATATAAAAATGAATTTAGAAGAAAACAAAAAGAAAAAAGCTTCAACATTTAATTAAGCTTCCTTCTAAATTTTTAAAATTATTAATTTTGTTTTTTTTATTTTTGTTATTAGCTTTAAAACACATTATATATTATCAAAAATTGTAAAAAGTGCACAAATCGAGCCTGAAATGTCCGAAGTGTACGGACGAAAGCTTGGTACTGTTATTAAATCAATAGTTTTATTTATTCCAGATAATGATTGTATTAAAGAAACTTTCTTCTGTAGATGAAATACTTTCAGGAAGCTTGAAAAGAGCACAATCACGTTGAGAAAAGCACACACAATAATAATAATAATAATAATATAATAATAATAATAATAATAATAATAATAATAATAATAATAATAATAATAATAATTTTTACATGTAAATTCAAAGCGTCAACAAGGACGCTGAGATGTTAAAAAAAAAAAAAAAAATTTAGAGTAAAAAAAAAAAACACGAAAAATATTCTCATTTTGTTCCCCATTTTTAAAGTGTTTCTTTTTTATTAGACAAATTTAAGCCATAACACGTTTTTGCTCTTCTGCTTTAATAACTACAATTCTTTTAATGATTTTTTTAAGTTGCAACCTATTACGACTTTTATATAATTTTTTTTTAAAATGTTGTTTGGAAAAAGGAAAATGTTTAAAAAACTCTCAAACGATTCTAATAAAAATCGTAGTGTAAATTTTTTAATATTTCAAGTAGGAGGAAAAATCATTTTCACATTTGATCTTTCCCGATAACAAACAAACAAACGTACGAACAAAGACACAAGAACGCAATTTCTTTCAAAGAGATATGGACGGACCTAAAGAAACAAATAATGAGAACAAAGTCACTTAACAACGTCCGAGAATGCTGACTTTTTTTTGCGGGAAAGTATGTCAGAATTTTTTTCCTTTCTTCTACTGATGACAATCGCAAACATGTCACTCACATGTAAGTAAATCGACAAAACCTAACTACATTAAACTTTAAAAATGAATTTTATGATTTTTTTTTGCATTAGAGTGCACTCAGTCCTCTTAAGGATCTATTAATAAACATCACATGCCGAGTACGGCTTTTCTTGTCCATGAATATCAGTATATATATATAGTTACAGGTTATGCTATACATATTATATTTACATACATATATACATATATTACATATATTGTTAGCATATATATATAAGGTTATACATACATACAAGGTTGGAGCAGATATGCTAGCATGTATATATATATATATATATATATATATATATTTATATATATTATGTATGTTATATAGGTATAGTTAAGATATATATATAGATATATTGGTATGTATATATATACATATTACATATATATTTATTATGTTATATAGTATATATATATATTTCATATAAGATATATAATATTAGTTGGTTATTGGCTCAAGGCATACTATACATAAGCAAGGTTATATGGTTATTACATATATTATTGCTGCTATTAAGGCATGCTGGTAGCAGGTATATACAGCAGCAGCAGCATATATATATAAATAGTATATATATATATATGTATCTGCTATGTTATATATATATATATTACAAGGTTGTTATACATATATAATTTTTATTCAAAAAATTTCTTCTACTAAAAGAACTCAAACATATATTTTACTCTTTTTTTCGATTATTTATTAATGTTCCCCCTAAAAGTGTCAATACAATTGATGGATTGAATAATTACTTTGTCAAAAATACACTTAATGCTTGCATTTTTATCTAGGATTTTTATCTATGACCAAGATTATTTAATACTGCTACCACTAATTTTGTTTTAGCAAGACAAAAGAGTAATATAATAATAATCAATGCAAAGAAATATGGAGAGAATATTTTGATTATAATTTTTTTTCCAAATTTCAAATTTTTTACTGTAGACAATTTCGCACATGAAGCAGCGCTGCAAACCTTTCGTGCATTAATAAATATATATTATAATTATTATTAGTTATTTACTTAAATTATTTATGTAACAACATTGCAGATTAATTAGGATTATAAATTATAATACCGATTTCAAAGTTTTGAAAATTATTGAATTTTTCGTTATCTTGGTTAAGTTTTCAAAAGTTGGAATCGCTGCGTATTTGGCACTTCTTTTATTAGAGGTATTAAATATTGACAGAATTGTGATATATATATATAGAGAGAGAGAGAGAGGTAAGTAAGGCCTTAAATATATGTAGTAGATCTTGAATGCGAGAAGCGAGACAGAAGGTGAATCAAGCGATAGTGGCAGCAGCAGCAGTAGCAGTAACAGCAGCAAAGGAGTTG
>JABUQX010111356.1:50000-60685 GCA_015478945.1 Trachelipus rathkii | reverse complement strand
TAACAAAGACCTAAATGCCCTCTCAGGTTATGATATGTTCAACGTTTGCCATAATAAAGAAAAGGAGGAGGTGTCTCAGAGTAAAAAAAGCTTTTAAAAAAAGTGCCTAAAAGCAAAAGAAAGTTTTCTCAGTCATTAACTCTGACATCGAGGCTCTTGGCCTAACATTTAAAGAAGGATCAAAACAATTAACTTATTAGGTGTTTATAGACCACCACAAGGGAGTAGGGTAAACTTTATACAAAAACTCGATGATTTATGCATCTCTAAACTGATAAGTGGGATCACTGTAATAGCTGGTAACTTTAATATTGAAGTATCTAGCAGTAATACCAATTCTTGTGGAAAAAATTTCTAATTGATACAATGACGTCAAATGGTTACCTAAACTATATTACAAAAATTACACGGCCAAATGAACATAATAACTCCACTATCATTGACCATATGTGGTCAAATAATCGTGGGAAAACAAAATCCTTTAGACTACACACTGACCTCTCAGACCACTACCCTTGCATTCTTACATTTGAATCTTCCACTGTTCCCCTAGTAAAACAGAAAATAGAATATAGGCTAATATCAGAAGACCGCAAACAAACATTTCTACGCCAAATAAAAAATACAGACTTCTCCTTTGTCCACAACGATAATCTATCATTAGATGAAAAATACAAAAATTTTAGTTCCATTCTTTACGACACTTATGATAAAAACTTTCTCATAAAACAAAACAATCGCAGAAAAGAGGTCAATGAATAAATGGTTGACAAAAGCATTACTAACCTCAATTAGACAAAAATACAACCTACATAAAAGCGCTAAGTTGGGGACTATGCCGATGCATGTTTACACAGAATACTCCTCTACACTTAAAAAAACTAATTAAGGAAATCAAAGCAGTTTCCTTATTATTATTGAAATTGTAAAATCCAACCCACGTTCGCAATGGGCAGAACTTATTAATGACATTTTTAAAGAAACATAATAAAGCAAAAACAAAAAAATTGAAACAATTAAAAATAGGGGGTGAATGAAATAGTTACGGAACAAAGCACGCATAGTCTCAATGAATGAACTCCTACTTTACTACCGTAGGGGCAGTTTTAGCAGCCGGAGTTCCAGAAACAGAGAGGTTCTTTGCCGATTATTTAAGATCACGCGATGGGCAGAACTTTGCATTCGAAAGAATATCAACATCTGACGTTGAGTGTGTTATAATAAATGATCTGAAGATTAAAAGCTCTGACTTTCAGAGTGTCCCGAACTGTATATACAAACACTTAAAAAAGAAATCTCACCTATATTAGCCGCTGTTTATAGCAATTCAACTGAGTTACATCATTATCCAACTGAATTAAAAATCGCAAAAGTTACCCCTGTTACCAAGAGCTCTGACACCTCCCTTCCAAAAAACTCTTGTCCGATTTCAATTCTACATACAACTGTTGTAAAAGTCTTTTGAAAAATTAGTTCCGATGCTCAACTTAATAATTTACTTGCTTGTAAATGGGCTTCTCTCACAAAATCAGTTTGGCTTCACCAGAAACCGCAACACAGAGGATGCTCTGATATTCCTTACTGAAAAACTATACAAAGCACTAAATGAAAAACTAACATGTGTACTTTTACTATTAGATTTCTCGAAAGCATTCGAGGTAGTTCCGCACAACCTACTCTTAAACAAATTAGAGACACTTGGTATCAGTAATGGTTCACTACAATGGTTTCAGTCATACCTATCTGACCGAACACAATACGTCCATTTAGGAGACATATCATGCTCACTTGCCTCAATTTCCCACGTTGTCCCTCAGGGCTCCATACTTGGGCCACTATTCTCTAATATATATACAAATGACTTTCAAAATTGTCACAGTTCAATACACTCTCAATATGCTGATGACACTGCAATCTTAATATCAGACCGTAATATAAACACACTTAACGACAAGGTAAATAATGAATTTAAAAACATTATAACATGGGTAGAGGCAAACAAACTCTTTCTTAATTTACAAAAAACAAATTACCTAGTAATAACAAATCAAAAGAACCCTGTTCAACTAAACGTAAGAGCAAAAGATCGACTATTGTCTGCCAAGTTATTAAATAGTCTCATTACCAAATTATCCTATGCTAACTATGCATTCCTTAAGATAAGGAATTTTGTTCCAAAACATATTTTAAAAAACCTTTACTATTAGTCTTGTTTATCCACACTTACTCTTACTGTCTTCTTCAGATATGGTGTTGTGCAAGTGAATACCTGCTTGACAACCTCGTAATCAGTTATGCAAAAAAAATAATCTCGTGTAATATCAGGCCCCGTAACTACCGTGGAAGTACACAACTCCGACTATTTGGAAAAATTTGTCTATGATAATATTTTTCTTTTGCTTTTTTTAGGGCCTTTGAGATAATGTGATTCGGGTATTGTAATTTCTGGAAAGTTGAAAATAAGAAATTGTATTATCTCAAAGGCCCTAAAAAAAGCAAAACAGAAAAAGTTATTATCACGCACGCAATCCTAGAGTTCAAGATAACATCACTTACCTCCCTGTCCCCTACCCACTTTATATTATGTAAAGAGAAATAATACAAAAAAACATCCCTTGTACCACCCCTTCAAAAACACATTACATTGGAAGGAAAAGATAAAACCAATAAATTGTAAAAAACAGGAGGTAACACACAGTGCATCTATAAAATACCGTGTCATAAACTGCCCAAAAAATTATATCGGTGGAAACCATAGGTTTCAAAGGAGCAAGCAACAAACATAACAAGACCTGACAGAGACAAGCCAAAATTTCAGCCTTGACTAGCCATAAAAGAGAGGACTCAATCATAAAATAAATATAGAAAAATATATGCAACCATCATGACGCATTTTTGTAAGTGTAAACGGAGAAAAAATTATAAGAAGGATCGGAGCCGGAGCAACAGTTCTAATTACATTAAAATAACAGGTGAAATAAATATAGATGAAGCACAAAATATAATCGTGTACAACACAAAATTCTACAAAAAAATCCTGCCAAAGAAAATAAAAACTGAGCGAAGCCAACCGCGGATTTTCATAATAGCAGCTCCAGTTCCTCTCTCATCAACGTAGAAGACTTTTTAAGTTTATAAAGCTCACCTGAAGAGGCAACGCGTAATGCTGGCGAAATATAGTGAGCAATACCTCAGTAAATAAAGAATTTTCCATGTTTTAACAATATATTAAAGTTTTATTTTATTAAGTAGTGTTGTTATAACAATTTAAAGGGCATCGCGCCATATAAATATTAAGATAAATAGAGATTTTAAAAATCTAAATTTTGCCAAATATATATATATATTATATATATATATATATATAGTATATATATATATATATATATATTATATATATATATATATATAGTATATATATATAGTATATATATATATATATATATATTATATATACTATATATATATATATATATATATATGTCGGGTTATGTGTCAAACTTGCTGCAAGTTGATTAAAAGGTATTTTTAGCAAGCTCTGACCATGCGATTTTAAATCAAAGCATCAAAATTGAAGTAAATTTAAAAAATTGCTGCAAATTTGCTACAAGTCTTTTTTTCACACGTTTGCCAAGGCAATTTAAAATCATATCTTTTCAAACTTGCCAGCAGGTGTTACATGCTGTCTGGAGTGTTAAATCTACAAAAAAAAAAAAAAAAAAAAAAAAAAAAAAAAAAAAAAAAAAAAAAAATCCTCCGTTCTAATATTCGTAGCGTTTCAATGAGGTTGGGTGTTCTGAGGCACCCTCAAATTTTCTTTGCATCTAATGAGCGGCTTGCTCTTTTTATTGTTGCATTTCTTCTTTGTATAGAATACACTTTACACATCCGATGTGATTCTACTCGCACAACTCTCCTTAAAAAATATGTAGCCTAGAAATTTTTTGTTCTATTAACTCTTTTGCTCTCAATAACCCTCTCCAATCATTTTATGTCCAACGAATTATCTTGTCACTCTCTTTATGCTATGCCTATTAAACTGGGTACTGCTCTTCCGAAACCTCGAGTGGCATACCTCATCCAATGAGAAGGTCTTTTGCAACACTTCATTCTACACATTCTCATCCTCTAACTACCCAACTCTTTGACCCCCGACTCACTTTATTGTTATGTTCAATGTAAAGTTTACTCCACAAGTAAAGACTGAGCCTCACTACCTTTGACTATTTTCCCAACTTCCTTTAACTTGCATGCATTCAATCGCCTTGCATCGGAAAAAGTCGGTTTTTAATTTGGTTCTGCTTTTAAATTTTTCGTCATCTCTGGTAGAATGCGGTAGGCCTCTGATCTTTACACACTAGAGGAGGAATATATATATATAATATAGTATTATTATATGTATATATATATAGTATATTATATATATATACATAGTATATAATATATATATATATATATATATATATATATTATATAATATATTATAATATATAATATATATAGTATATTATATATATATATATATATATGTATATATAGTATATTATATATATATATATATATATATATATTATTAGTATATATATATATATATATATATATATATATAGTAATATAGTATATATATATATATATATATATATATATAGTATATATATATATTATATATATAGTATATATATATTAGTATATGTATATAGATATATATATTGTAGTTATATATACTTATTCTTACTTAAGCTCCCAGGAAGGCATTATTCTGCCTGTCCCTAGTTGTGTGTATGTCTCGGTATCCTATCCATTCTCATCTTCGAAAGTCTTCAACCTCTTCTTCTCAATTTTCCATGATGTTCGGCGGTAAGTTATGCCTCGTCCCAGTACCTCTTTCTACTTCATCTCTCCATCTTCATCTCTCCATCTTCTTCTCGGCCTCTCCCTCGGTTTCCTGCCTCCCGGCCTCCACTCCCATGACCTCTTAGCCACTCTCTCCTTCCCCATCCTCTCTAGGTGTCCCAGCCACCTCAGTTGTGCCTTTTATATCTTGTTTCTCATCGCACATACCCCTGCTCTCTCTCTTGTATCTGTTCATTTCTCACTCTATCACTTCTGCTCTTTCCCAGCATTACCCTTAAAGGCCTCATCCCCACTGCTTGTATTCTGCTCCTTGGGGATACGTTGCTCATCCAACTCTCCGCACCATACATCAATATTGGAGTCAAAACATTCTCAAAAATGATTTTTTTTTCACCTGCAGGGGCCCATTCTGATTCTTCAGCAAAGGATAGAAAACGCTCACGCTTCTCCCGTCTTTTCCTATCCTTTCGGCGATATCCTCCCCAACTCCTCCCCTATTTCCGAACACACTTCCTAAATACTTAAAACTTTCTACCTCTTTTAGATTGCTGCCATCTATCTGGATATTTAAACCCTCTCTATCTCTCTCTATTTATTCTCATAAACACCGTCTTCTCCTTATTCATTTTCAGGCCTCTATCTTCGAAACACATATACCACATTTCCAGTCCCTCTGCCATGTCTTCCTCCTTCACGCTCCAGAAAGCTAAATCGTCGGCGTATGCCAAAATACCCAATTCATCGTTTTTATTCCATCATGCTTTAAAATTATCCATAACATTGTATAAATATGCAATGAACAACAGGGGCGATAACACACTTCCCTGATTCACCCCTGTTCTCACTTGAAACCACTTTTCATTTTCATGTCCTGTCCTCACCATGGTAGTAGGGATCAGGGAAGTGAAGCCAAGTCTGGAACTGGGGTTCCAGGAACCCTCCGTTCTTTCCTTAGGCATTTTCGGGCACCTACCCGCGGGGGCTACCATTCTGGGCACTTTTCAGGCCTGCCGTTTTGTTCTGGGGGCTGGCCCCCGGGGGCCCCATATTTCTGTACATTCGCCATGTACGTGAGTGAGTGTGTTTATACGTGACCATATGATCATGTACATTCATGACCGTTTTTACCCTTATCCCTCTTTGTTCTCCCCCACCCCTATGACGTCATCACTCAGAAGTAGATCAATGCCATTGGCAGGGTTCGAGTCCTGCCAGCGTCTTTCCTGAGGTGCTTTCCAGCACCTATCCGGTGTGAGCTACGTTCCTGGGTACTTTTCATGTCTAGGGCACTACCCTGGGGCACTGCCCTAGGGTACCGTATATATACCTGTACATTCGCCATGTACGTGCATGAGTGTGTATATGCCTGACCATATCCTCATGTACTTTCATGACAGTTTTTCACCCTACCCCCCTTTATTCATCCCCTACCCCCTTTGTTTTATAAGTGCTCGTGCGCTTTCGTATGACGTCCCTCGTTAAGTACACTTTCCAAAAGTACTTACGTGCATTAAGTACACACTTAATGTTCCCGGGGTCTGGGAGTCTGGCTCGGGTTCAGGTCACGTGCAGCCAAACGCGAACGCGACAGCCGGTGCGAAACCGACGCGAGCGCATGCCTTCCGGTGCAATATTACCGCGCGCACGTACGCAAAAATTATGTTATGTTTTGTTGGAACATTTCGCTAAAAAGATACTTTTACTGACCCTAAAGCAGTAAATCAGTACCTCAAGCTACCCAGAAGACCCCTCTCCCACCCTCTGTGCGATACGTCTTTACGTCTTTACGTCCTTAGGGTATATAAAAACGTGTTTTTACTGACCTTAAGGACGTAAAGACATTGCTCAAGCTACCTAGAAGACCCCATACCACCCTCTGTGCGATACGTCTTTACGTCTTTACTGTCACAACATCAATTTTTGTTTATTAAACATTGGATGTCACATTAACCGTTGAGCATTTGAAGAGTATGGATGTGGGTAAATTCATGTTCCATAGTCCGTCGACATGTCTGGTAACAGGTCCTACAGGATGTGGGAAAACCTTTCTGTTATTAAATATATTGAGAGAGACGGAAATTTTCGAGCAGCAGCCCCCACAGATAATATGGTGTTATAATTTTTGTCAGGAAATATTTAATGTATATAAAGATGTAATTCAGTTCCATGAAGGAATATACGATGTCAAATCACTGGGCAACGTACAAGTCCATAAAATCATTGTATTAGATGATTTAATGCATAAGTTGAATGAGGACATAGCTGAAACGTTTACAGTGTATTCGCATCATTTAAATATCTCGGTATTTTTCATTACACAAAACATTTTTCATCAAAATAAATACATGAGAGATGTATCTTTAAACACTCAATACCTGATCCTGTTCGGTCAAAGAAGAGATATGAGTCAGATCAATGTATTAGGTGCTCAGATATTCCCTATGAGAAGAAAAGAGTTCCTGAAAGTATATAAAGAAGTTACATTTACGCCACACGGTTACTTAATGTGCGAACTTCATCCTAAAAACACATACAGAGTTCTACTCCGCACCAACATTCTCCCTCACGAAATAGAATCTGTATACATTCCTGAAAAATGAGTACTCTACTTGTTAAGTATCTCCCTCTAATAAAAAATTAAAAAGCTGAAAACAGCTGAAAAACGTAAACTAATCAGTGAAGAAGAGAAATTCATCCAGTGTATATGTGAAGTCTGTTTAAATCTTATAAAAGGAAATGTTCCTTTAAACAGACCTCAGAAGGTAAAGCTACGTAGGTATGGAAACATCATTAAAAAACTTTCCCATAACGTGAAAAATCTTAAAAATAAGAAGTTACTGCAGAAAGGTGGTGATGTATTCCTAAACCCCACCCACCCCTCCCCCCACCCCTCCCCCCCTCCCCCCCCCTCCCCCTCACCCCTCCCCCCCCCCCCCCCACCCCCCGTTGCTCTTCTGAGTCATAGCACCTTTGATAACCAAGTGGATGTCCGAATAATGAAGAAGGTGGCTGTACTACCCTATAATGAGTATGAGAGAATGAAGTATAATAATAATAATAATAATAATAATAATAATAATAATAATAATAATAATAATAATAATAATAATAATAATAATAATAATAATAATAATAATAATAATAATAATAATAATAATAATAATAATACAATAATAATAATAATAATAAAAATAATATATACATTAAAAATGATATTATCATAATAATAGTAGTAATAATAGTGATAGCATAATAATAATAATAATAATAATAATAATAATTAATAATAATAATCACCCATAGAGCTAAATACCGAACCACAACCTAAGCATAGCCCCTTACATGTAACGCACTCTCCATCAATTCAGCAACAATTATCTTCATGGAGCCGACATCTTCAGAACAATGCAGTGTCATATCAGCAACCTCTGCCTCAAAGTTTATATGATCCTAAAATTGAACAGATAAACAATTACGAGAAAGAAGTGTACAGAATATTAAATTCGGACATTAACATTCATGAAAAACGTGCCTTATATCAAGAAGCTGTACAAAAGTTAATAGATCTTAAAGACTTACATCTACGTACATCCATAGATAATTCGAATCCGGATGATTCAAAACTATCAATGGATGTAAAACCTGAAGTGAAAATCGAAGATAGTTTTAAAAATATTCTGGAGGAGAGTTTACCAATTAGGAGTCGTAAACCAGGACTAGCTCTATATAATATTTTAGAAGATCAAATATCGTGGAATGAATTAGGACAGCTCATCATCGATGATGAAATAGTTAAAGGGTCAAATATTGTGGATTTGATAGCGGATCTCTCACGTGATTGGAAGAAGGGACCTATAACCGGATGGCCAAACATTAAAGAGGAACTTCAGACTATTAATTTTCCACGTAGTTTAATCTAGAATACGCGTAGATTAGCAGACCTGGATAATATTCCCAAGATACCAGTGCCCGATTCTAGGCCATCAGTGTCGTCTTACGCTTCAAATACATTTAACCCTGCTCAGGTAGCCCTCTTTAAAAATCACATAGTTGGTAGACGTTGGTAGACGTTGGTCAAATTTTTCACGACTTACTTAACCTTTTTTAAACCTTTATTTTGATAAACTAGGTTATTGTTTGATTATATTTGATGCATACATCTTCAAAGGGATGACTGAGACAAACTTTCATGAAAACAAAATTTTTTTAAAACCTTTTATGAAAACCTTTATTTTACTTTTTTAAAAGAACCCCCCCCCAAAAAACACCATTTTTTTAATATATAATAAAAAAAAACATAAATTTTTTTTTTTTTAAATTTTTATGCAAATAAACAAAAAATGTGTAGAATCATCGATATTCATCCACATCGCCATTAGACTCTACTGCTCCAAGAAAAGCAATGAAAGTGAGCTCTAATTTTTTTATATGTAAAAATGTAGTATTTCTATATACATATGTAAAATATATGCATTTTAGAATATATATATATATATATATATATTATATATATACTATATATATTTATATATAATACATATTATAAAAATATTTATATAAAATAGATACGAATATATCTATATATATATATATAATATACTATATATATTTATATATTATTAATTATATATATATATATATTAATATATTATAAATATTATTTATAGATATATATAAGAATATATTTTTTAATTAAAATTTTTTTTTAATAAAATTGAAAATATATAAATAAGGTTTTTTTAATTTTTAATGAAATTGTATATAATATATAGGGGTTGAACGGGTTGCAGGATCAAACAACCTATGAAGTGACGAGGGACTTGCACAAACTTCATCGTCATCAAGTATCTCAAACCATATTTCTAATTTTTCTTGGAGAGTAAGAACTAACTCTCTTTTCCTTTTGTTCATATTCATATTCCAAAACATTCCGCCTATTTTGCTAACAATCCATCACTCTTGTACGTGAGTCATATTCCACGTCAGTAGTAGGAAGGGCAAACTGGAGCTAACCTTTTTTACCCCAGCTGTCCTTTTTAACCCCACCCTAAAATTTGGGCAACCCAAATTTTTTTGAGAACCCAAATTTTTTGAGAACCCAAATTTTTTGAGAACCCAAATTTTTGAGAACCCAAATTTTTTGAGAACCCAATTTTTTGAGAACCCTAATTTTTTGGCAACGTATCTTTGGCCTTGTAGCTTTTTTGTACCCCTTCGTAGAAGGGGCGCGCCAGACGGATGCGAAGCATCCGTCCCCGTACGGTACCTCCCTCCTAGTTTTGACCCTCCTTTAGGGACTTAGCCCCTTTTTTGATGTTTGACCTTGATATTTCGGTCTTGGCCTTGTTTGACCTTGATATTTCGGTCTTGACCTTGATATTTCGGGCTTGATACCGTATCAAGGTATGAAATTGTGGCTCGAATCCGCAGTGTTCCCCCGCCTCGTTCCCGCTCCCGCCCGCCGGAGCCTTTGGTTCGAATCCGTTGTGTTCCCGCCCCGCGATGCCTCTGGCACGCATCCGCCCATCCCTTCCCGCTCCGCCCGCCGGAGCATTATGTTCTGAACCGCCCCGCCTTCGTTCCCTCTCCCGCCGCGCCCTCCCAAAACGCAGTTGGAGTAACTTGTTGTGAACCCAAGCCGAAAACCGTCCCATCAGCCAGTTACATTGCCCTACACCTGTTATTATATATATATATATATATATATATATAATATATATTATATATATATATATATATATATATTAATATATATATATATATATATATATATATATATTTATATATATAATATATATATATATATATATATATATATATATATATAGGGT
>JABUQX010111356.1:2500-45000 GCA_015478945.1 Trachelipus rathkii | reverse complement strand
ACATCATACCTAACCTACCTAACCTACCAAAACTTAACCTTAAATACCTAAACCAATTTTAACGATCACACTTATAAACGGTTCCATATATATATATATATATTATATATATATATATATATAATATATATACTAATATATATATATACTATATTAATATATATTATATATATATTATATATATACTATATATACTATATTATATTATATATATTTATAAATAAGAATTTTGAGTGATATTTTACGTTTTCGAATGAAATTAAATAAAATGAAATAAATTAATTTATTATATATATATTAATTAATTATATATATAATATAATAATAATATATAATAATAATATATATTATATAATAATATATATATATATTATATTATATATATATATGTATATATATAATATATATATATAATACTAAAAATTATCTATATATAATATATTATAATATATATATATATATTATATATAGATATTATATAATATATTATATATATATATATATATATAATATATGATAGGGGTAGTATAGTAAGGGTAGTATAATATATATTAAATAAGAATTTGAGTCTATTTTACGTAATATGTTATTATTTATATTATATATTATATATATATTATATATATATATATATATAATATATTATATATATATATATATTATATATCTCCTCCTCCCCTATTTATTATATCCTAGCCCTACTGATATAATAAGTTTTCAGGCGGCTCGCCTATTTACAAAGCCCAATAAATAAATGATTCTTTACTATCTACAGTTCCAATGCATATCCCTATCCTACTCATACCTATATTATATATATATATATATAATAATATGTATATAATTATAATTATTTTTATATATATATATATATATATAGTATATATATATATATATATATATATATATACTATATAATATATAATATATATATTATATATATATAGATATATAAATATAAATTATATAATATATATATTATAATAAGATAATATAAAATATAATAATATAATATATAAATATAAATTATATATGGGATGCATATATGAGGTGGGAGGTATAGTGAGTATATGGTAGTGAGGTAGGATTACTATATATTATTATTATATATATATATATATATATATATATATATATATATATATATATATATATATATATATATATATATATATATATATATATATATATATATATAATAATATATATACTATAATATGAAGTAAGCCCCTTGTATGAGATACCCATGACCGCGAAGGAAGTAGTTGATAAACATTACTATAATCTGAGGGAAACCAAATATTTTGGGCTCACTAGGTTTCTTGCGGTTTCCTAATATTGAGAAAAAAGAGTTAAAGGAACATTTAGAAGGTGAGGATGCTTTTACTCTACATAAACCTATACGTCGTAAATTCCCTAGCCGTAAAACCGTCGCTCCTTCTCTTGATAGCATATGGCAGTTAGATTTAACGGAGAAGATTAAATACAGCTCTTATAATGAAGGATTTCAATACATACTTTTTGCAATTGACGTATATTCTCGATACTTATGGTTGAAACCAATAAAAGATAACAGATCCGCTACAGTTGCAGCACCAGTGCATGAAATTATAGAGGACGAGCGGAGAACACCTAAATCATTTTGGACAGATTCAGGAATGGAATTCAAGGGTCGAGAGTTTCAGGAGTTGCTCTGGGAGTATGGTATAAGCTATTACAATACATTTTCCGTAAACAAAGCAGCTATAGTTGAAAGAGTCCAGCGTACTATTAAAGAACGCATGCATAGGTATTTTACTAAAATGAATGCCTTTAAATATATTGATATACTGAGCGATCTAGCTTATTCTTATAACAGATCTTACCATAGAACTATAAAGACAACACCTTTAGAAATGTCAAAAACTAGAGGCCGTAGAGCACATCTGTGTGAAAAATAAAACAAAATAAAAGATAATTCGGGAATAAAGGAAAATGATTATGTAAGAGTATCTCGAACAGATGATAGGTTTAGAAAAGGATATGAAGTCGGATGGTCTACAGAAGTTTTTTAAAGTTCATAATATACGGAGCTTCCCTGATGGTTTAAAGTTATATTATCTGGAAGATTTAGATGGTGAAAAGATAAAAGGTGGATTTTATAAACAGGAAATACAGAAAGTAAGGTTCAATCCTGTAACTCACGAATATAAAAATAGAAAAGTATATTCATTCATCACATCTAAATAAAATTAAACAGTTTCCTTTGTGAATGGTGGGGGTTACCCCTGCTAAGTTTAATACTTATATAAAAGCAAGTTGAAATTAAGAAGCGATTAATCAGTAAGCTGTGTCAGCTATGCCGCACAGCCTAGACATATTCTTTTAACTCTCCCCCCTTCGGCCCTCACCGAACTGCACCCCGACAATAGCTCGCGATTTCACAACTGAGTTAGTTAATCATGTTTACATTGAACGAACAGAGTATGAGATAGGATTGTGTGAGATGATATTAAATACAGACATTGAGAACATTCCACATAATCTTTTCTGGATGGCTGTATATAGAAGTGTAGATTACGTATCATCTACTTTAGAAGTGAAAAACAACGGGAATCTAGCTCGAATTAAGATTGGAAACATAGAATACTTTTATGAAAGATTCGTAAGGAGAAAAGGGTATTTTAATTCGGTGCAGGCCATCTTCAGTTATTTAAACACTCTCTTTGTAGGAAGTAATATGTGCATGGATTTGGTGTATACTACTGAAACACGATCCCATGAAGACTCAGTGGCGGTAACGCTAAGATCACTACGCGCTCAAATCTACGTGACAGAGAGGTTTTTTCCCGCAGACGTTCTTCATGGCAGCGGCGCTTCGTCCATGAAAGGGATTCCGTTCTAGATATACTCTACGATGTCCCCACTATGTTAAAACGAGTTATAGTCGCAGTTGAGGAAATAGCATACCTCAATTACAGTGACAGCCAGTAATAATTACTATTAATTGTGACAATATACAATGAATTGATGAACATACTTTAATTAGTCAACAATTAATAATACAATGTAATATTAGTCCAAACACATGAAATAAATAATAGCTTCGCCTAATATACATTCTTGGTCTTGTAGAGAGCTTACATTATAACTGACATTGTTTACATCAATATTGCTAGCGAAATACATCAGCAGCTCCTCTGATAGCAGTGTACAATTTTCTTAACTTTTATACATAATTAATACTACCTATCCCCATAAAATGTTACATTTATCTTACCCCTTAAGTTATAAATACATGCAAATTTGGTCTATCTGATAATTTAAGATTATAATCAATAAATGACTGTAGATAAAGGGAGTCACTTTCCAATCTGTTATTTAAAATCTCTCCGCGAAAGTTACATTATATTGTAAATGCTATAAATAGAAGGAAAAGAGAATAATGATACTAGGCTTTATAGTGATGACAACTGACCAAACTTGTAGAAAGAGGTGATTAACATCACTATTTATTAAACACCCCTATTAGTATGACGTCTCAGACTCATTCATAATGCACACATAATACCTGAGTTACCGATATGGTTAAGTATAAAAAAGGAAAACTTCTAGGTGAAAATGCGAACCGACAGGTTCTTTGTAGAAGAGTCTAGCCCAAAGGCGGTACGGCTTAGGTGGATTTTTTGTGCGTCTCCCTCTCAGAGATCCCTTGCCTCTCTTTAGACGCGGATGATCCACATCACCTAGGCTAAAAAACGACGGTAAAGCCGGACCCTAGACAACTCTGACGGCTAAATTCTCGCATATTTTTCAAGAGCGTGAAGATGCAAAATTATCCTTAAAACGTAGATTAACAGATGTTTCCCGATGAACGATTGTTAGAATGATCGATATGAAATACGAATAAACATTAACGGATGAACGGGGCCTAAGGCGTAACAAGAGAAGTAAATAAAGAGGTTGCTCAGAGCCTAAAGAAAAAAGCCTAAAAAACTGTACACTCGATGCATAATATCAAGTAAATAAATCGAAGAGAGATAGCAGTAAGACTCTTCTGACACGGACTGAAAAAGCCTGAAGATAAAGATAAGAGCTAAAGTATAACTGAATAGGAAAATAACAGTTAAAAGAGTAAATATCAAATGATCTCAGAAAAACATAAATAAAATTTCAATACAGGGATATATTTTCACATATATTAAACAACTATTGATAAAAATTAATCTAAGAAACATAAAGATCTTTAAGGAATATACATTGTTTCCACTTCTTTCAACTCACAACGGCCTAAATAATTAATATTAACATACTTTATATTTTTATCATATATTACGGACATTCTATACACTATATTCATACTAGTACTAAAATATATATATATCACTCTAAGGTAATAGTATAAAAAATAATATATTATTATATTAATATAATTAACTTAAATAATTAGTAATTTAATATAAATAATAATATATATAATTAAATTATATAATAATATTAATAATATATATATATATATAATATAATATAAATAATATTTAATAATATAATATAATAATTAAATTATAATATATATATAATAATAATAATAAACTTATTCTCGCACGCTCACCTTGTTCATACACTATTACTTCGCAAACCTTTAACTACCTACTTTCGATTATTCCTCTTAACTCATATCTCTAATTTCATATGATAACTTTGCTATTTTCTATTTCTTCTCACCATAACTCTGCTAAATTCACTATATAACTATATTAGTAACACTAACACTCATATATAATTACTATATATACTCAGAATTAGCTTTCCTATTAGAGATTAAATAATTAGATAATCAAGTGATAATCAAATAATAAGAGTTCCATAAGAACAACATCTCTAGCTTATACTCTAAATTAGAAAGAGAGGAAGAAGATTCAAAAATATAGATAAATAATTAAACATCAAAATAAAAAAAAACAATTAATTTATATATATAAACTCAATACATAGATAAAATATACTCTAAAAAAATATAATAAACTCTCATATAATAAAATATAATAAATTAATAAAACTAAGGTAGACTATGTACAATAATTAAAATAATATTTAGATCTAAATCTCTATCAATCACAATAATTTAATAAATAAAAGATAATTATATGAGTAAAGAACACTCTAAATAAAATACATCATTAACAAAATTATATAACTTAATAATAACATACAACCCTCAATAATCATACAACTCCTGAAATTACTTTAAAATCAATCATAATTAGTCACTAGCTTATATTAAATTTACACATAATATTCCACTTTCTGACCTAAGGTTTTCATATAATACTTACTTATATATATTAACAATATAGCCAAATTCATTCCTACAATTTAAGTTTTAACTTTCTTCAACAATATATAAGATATAACTATTTACCCTCGTACTATATTGTGAGACAATTTGACAGATCTTAATAAATATTATATACTATCCACTAATCTATTAACTTATCCTTTCTTCAACATGCCGGCATCTCCTCCCCTCTCCACTTAGTCCTGGCACTCTATTTTTTTATATATAAATTAAGGACATTATAAGAACAATTTCCTCAGTTCCAATAATCTCAGTTATCTAATACCTAAACCTTATTACACTCATATTCGTCGATAAACGAGATATATGTAGCATTTATATTATATATGAGATCGCGTATACTCTCGTCTCCGCTTACTAATTAGTTAGTTGGTAGATTTACTAATTATACTAATATATCTAATCTCTGCCATAATATATAGAATATCGAATTATTGTCTGGCTCCCCCTCGTAATAAAAAATTCTGTGATACGCTGATATTTAATTTATAGTATATATATAGTATATATACATATTAATTATATAATTATATATATATTATTATATATATTAATTATAATATTATATATTATTATATATTATATACCATCTTATTTACCAATAATGTACTGAAAATTGATTCTCTTGATATATAATAATATAAATTCAAATTTAAAGAAGAAAGAGAATAATAATATAAATTAATATAATAAAAAATAATAAAAAAAAGTAAAATAAATATATTTAATTAATTATAAATTAAAATAAGGTACTCGAAAAAACTTAATACCCTATAATATAATATATATTATATATAATATATATTATATTAATATATATATATATATATATATATATTAGTATATAATATATAATAAAAATTCTGTTTATAGAATTATTTATAGGCTGCTCTTACAAATATATTTGTGCAAATTTAGAGCTTTTTTTTTTTTTACAAGGTTTTTAATGAAATAAATGTTATTTAAAGTAAAATTATGTAAAAAATGATTAATAATATAAATATAGGATTTTTCTGGGAAGGTGCATAATAACGGACGAAAATCTATCCTTTTATATGGGATAGGATTGAGCGCTATATATTTCTGTTATATATGTAGGTATCTCAATGAATTTATAACCTGATGGTTGTAAATAATATAATAATATTAATAATTTTATATAGGGTTATTTGGCCTCCTATATATATATATTAATCATATATTAATATATTATATATATAAATATATATATATATATATATATATATATATAATATATATTATTATATATATATATATTATATATATAATATAATATTATATATATTAGATATATATATTATATATTATTAGATTATAGATTTATATATATAATATTAATATAATATATATTATATATATATATATATATATATATATATTATTATATAATATATATATATATTATATATATATATATTATATATATATATATTATTCATACCCTACTTACTCCTCTCAGAAATATGGTAGTACGGTGAGTCGCTATAGCAACTCATTACACCTATTATTAAAACATGAAAAATAAGTAGATACTAAGAACATACTCATATAGTCGAATGGGAACCCCTTATCTACCTATTACCCTTATAAATGGAGATGCCGTAATCCGCTATAAGTAAATAAATAATATCACACTACTCGATTAAGGCAGACCAAACTATCAGACGAATAAAGAGAATGTTGAGGACAGAAATATAAATTTCTCATGTGGTTCTTACTATTGTCTTACTATAATGTATGTAAACAGTAGCAAATAATAGGTGTTAATCCTCGCCAAGGTGCACCAATACATTCAATACCACGCTAATTGAACCTCACTAAAAATACTCCATTTGATTACCTTATGCGTCTACTCGAAGTAATTATTAGCCTATGTGTGTGTCTGCGTATCTACGTAGGATTCTAAACTCACTATCCCTACACCTCTCGCACATGTTCTATTTACGCTATCGTCGGTACATTTTACGTCAACGAATCTGAAACATCTTTTCAGAGTAGTCATTTTTATAGGACTCTTCTTCCGACCATCCTTGGTTCATGTCACCATTGCCATACAGGAGTAAAACGATCAACTGTTCGATGGCTCTCTACATCTTATCACATCGCGTAACGCTTGTCATGAGTGTGAAATGAAATAACTTTCTACCAAACCGGACTATCATCCACCACCTATACATCATATATAATCCAATTCGATATGAGCCTGGATTGATAGTAGTCTGATTACCTCCATGTTATTTCTTTTCATATCTCTATCGCTCGTTTATCCCTCCATTCTATCGCAAGTACATGCGGCTCATTCTGTAGAGCTACGAGTGATATACGATATAATTCTCTCTCTCGTACTTCGGCACCGTCTCTATGCAATTTTGGATTTCGCAATGCTTACTCGTCTCTCCGCGTACTTGGCGGAGCAATACACACGTATTACAGCAAAGCAATTTTTACCATACGGCCACTCCCCGACTCCGACTCCGACTCCGGACTCCGACTGCATCCCTCAACTCGTTATGTCGACTCGCGACATCTCGTATCTTTCGTACTCGGTAACTCCGGGAACTCAGACTACATCCAGGCTTAGTAAAGCGATAGATTTTTTCTTCGATCAGATCTCCTCCCTACTCTCGAGACTTGCCAGTCGACAATACACCCCTTCCAATATATGTTTCTAAATCAGCTCTACCATGGAGACGTTTCAGTGAAGCCTTACCAGATATCCAATCCGATAAACCAATCAAGACACAATGTATTGGTGTGCGAGATTTCAACAGAGTATCGAACATTATATATTTGGTTCGCTTGCTTTTGAGAATAAAAAAAAAATATACCATTTCGCAATGTGAATATCTGTCTAGCTCATTATCTTGCACTCGGTAGTAATTAACGTTACGCTCTAGAGAGTGGGAGGAGACCTGAGTAGGAGCTAGTACATACACGCCGCATACGGCACTAATATACTCTGTATTTCTCTCTATCCCGCCTATATCACGAGCGCATTTGCAAAATTCAGACATCCGCATACACATAAGTGAGGATATTTTGTGCGGATAGCTGAAGTGTAGTTCATTTAGTTAACTTGATTAGAAGTAGCTCATATTCTGTTCTGATCTTTTCTCCACTCTCGTGTTAACGCAACGTGATTACATGACCTCTGTGGTGACAAATATGATAGATTCCGGGGTACTCAAATACGTTGGAGAAAATATATCATGAAGTATGAGCTCTCTTCCGTTATATAAATTGCATGTGAATCGCTAGACAATTAAACCATCAACAAGCGAGTAGAAGGTGACCTCTGATGATGATAAGACCTTATTGTTAGAGGTGACATTCGTCATTACATACATATCTCTAAGCGCTTAGATAGAATTGGGTATAACTTATTAAGATACTATATTTATCTCTATGAATCAATTCTTGTATATGAGCATGTACAGTTTATAATACTCTTCTCATGCTAGACCAACGATCGATGTTGTGCTAAAATGCTCTCTAGACAGTAAGGACTTTAAAGATGATGAAGTATGAACCCAATGCGACAAAACTATCTGATGCCGTGGTGTTATAGTAATATACTACTCTCTCCGCATAGGATATGAGTCAATGAAACGATTACGATCATGTGCAAGAGTATAAAATTAATGTCACACTTACTTCTCTCGTGATACAGTATGATACTCAAAGACTCGACAATATACTTGAGAATAGTGATGTTCGCTACATACAGAGGTGGAGAGAGTCTGAAAGTGGTGATGTTAGTAGCTAGTTGTGTATGTAAAGAATTATCCTGCGTTCGAAGCTGAAAACGCAGGCAAAATATTAATTATGCACATATAATAAAAAGTAAAAATAGGTATATTCTCTAAGAAATCACTCTCAGAAATTACGCACACATTTAGTACTATATAAGTACATTATACGTAGTTTAAGATAATTATGCAGTACTTCGCTCACAAATAGTTATTATAAGGGCACAAATGTAGAAATACTATACTGTATGATCAATTGTCCATGTTCATACCATACCTAATCTCTCTTATCCATATGTATCTTTTCGAGGCGTAATGTTACCACTCAAAAGCACCTAGGTGATTGTCAATTTAGTTTGTAACGTATCTATAATCACCATAAATTTGGCTTACGTCAAATAAACTTAATGATATAAATATGATTTACCAAACCATCCATGCTATTATAATAACTAAGTTTATAGGGTCACACATTGCACATAATCATTATATATATATAACTTAATAACTACTATATAACTATAATCAGTCAATTTGGTGACTGCGTCAATTTATATTATATGTATACCCAACCCATCTCCTATATATACAATCTACCTCTTTTACATTAAATGTTATGCTAAATATCGAGTCACACTCAACAGAACCTACCTCTGGCAGGACTTATTACCAAAATTTAACAACCCTAATTACTGATATGCTCAATTGACTTATATTCTTATTATATCAAGTGATAGGTGTCATATCTACTTATTCTCTTTACTTAAATTTTCTTTAATTTGCTATATTACCTCTCTGTAGGTCTCAACCTGTCCATTAGTTCTATACTATAAAGAAAACATTTATATTGGTTCATCTGTATATTTTCAAATAGATGTTAAAATATTGTTTTATGTTATAAGTACTTATGTATTATTCCCCCATAAGAAAATGACTCTACAGAAAACATTCCTAACTCATTCTATAGCCTCTCTATCTCTTATAGCTTCTTACCTCTCTCAATAACCCAGAAATCATATCCTTATTGCTTCTACGTTGCAACCTCTATAGCATATTCTAAGTCTTTATCTTCAAATAAGAGCACCTAAACTTATGTGATCACATACTCTTTACTGTAGGTATCACTTAAACATAGGCTATTTATACTCAGACTTTACTTTATTATAATTACTTCCCATTATGTCTTGTAATCATAACATATTGTGACTCTCTAATTTATTATGTACATAGTATATTAATTTATTTAGCTTTATTAATTTCATAACTTCCATAAACACTTGTATAATAATTATTAGCTTACTCTTTCGAATTATGTACTTATAATCACACCTAATCTATTTTACTTGTGATCCACAGACTCAAATAGCTCCTCTCATATACATTCTACTAATTCTATAAGTATGCTCGATATAGATTCGCTTATGTTACTTATAGTGTTTATTTAACCTGAGTATGTAGAAAGTATCCTTACAACTCTATTTATTTTATACTTTTTTATTTCATTATTTTAATCTCTCATCTTATCTGTCATTCATTATTCACCTTATCATAATTTTAGTGTTTATTCTCAGAATGAATAGTCTATGAGTCATTTAATTGCTCATCCATAATACATCTGATGTCCTAACTGAGGTTACCACTTTAGAAATCTCTTGAGCAATCTATTTAAGAAAGAATCATTTAAATAAACGTTTATTTCTTTACTAAATTCATTTATATATATATTTATATATATATATATAATATGAGTGATAACAATATGGTTATTTGGTCTATATCCTCCCCCTAAGGGGTAGCTACAATTATATATAAATAATAACTTGATACCCTGTGACACACTCGTCACTTATTCCCATAGATTGATATTATCCATTTTAGTGTTGTTACCACTAACTGATTCTTATTCGCACCACTTCTTATTAATATACCATAAACTACATATGTAACCACTCCACCTATATATATATAATACCACATTGAACAAACAACTTTATTCATCAGCCTTTATTAGTTAGGAACCTTACAAATATGACTTTTATCATAAAGTCTAATATTAACTAATTGAATCTAACTGGGATCTCCTCGGTGATGCAGGCAGTAATATTGATATTCCTAAATTCTAAAAGTGTGCTGATCTGTGAATTGATCATTTAACTACTCCTTTCTGTAATATAATAAACCGTATGCTGGGAGTTCAATAATCTAATTAATCAACTAGTTATCTTCTAAAATGATTTTTACTCTTAATATGATCCTTTCATTTATAATACTTATCCTCTAGAACTACTTATTACAACCTCAGAGATGTTAAAGCTAACTTGGTACCTATATAATTTATCACCTAATAATTATTTACTACTCATTACTACTCTCTCTTTACTCTATTTTTAATATTAGCTTACAATATATTTAGTTGTAGTTTTCCAGTCATCTGGTAATCACTTTTCTTATCTATCTATAATAATTTGTAATTATTAGATTTCCTCATATCATTTATAAATAAATTATTTTAATTTCTTTAATTATTTATATTTATTATATTTTATTTTATTTTAATTAATACTTTAATTATTTTAATGTAGTTTCCATTTCTTAGCGTTCTCTATTAGTTGGTATTTTACATAGCGCATTATGCTATGATATTTCTACCTATTTATAGTATTATTAATCATTCTAGTTAGGGCACTTATGCTCTATGACTTTTATCTTACTTAGTTTGTATTATGATCTATAATACATGTTTTATTATTTATTATTATTAATTCATTTTTTTATACTTATTCTCAAATTATATTCTATATCCTGAATATAGTTTCAATATTATACTGTCATAATCTCTATATAACTATTTTATTTCTTCTCATTATCACTAGTGATAATACTAATACGCCGATATTTCCACTTCATCTCTCAAGATAAAAGACAACTATAAGCCATAAATAAGCATTAAAATGTTAATGGGAGCCATTATTCCTTATCTTGAACTCTATTAAATTTTCAATACATAATTTTTAAATTCTTTCAACATGGACCATATGTCCTATTCTTACTTTTAAATTTTAATATAAAGTATAATAAAAATAAAATAAACTTCTATACTATCATGATTAGCGAACCATTTGCAAGAACCATATATATGAACTGATATCATTACTTTATATATGTATAGCTTATATATATCTAATAGCAGCGTGATTAATGAAGTAAGTCTTATTCAGAGGTGATTCAAATGGACATCTACTGTACTCATTAGTATTCGATAGAATTATCTAAATAGTCAGTAAATTACTCTTTTGAGAAGTCAGTAGATATAAGATCCATTTTTTGGTTTTTAGTATAAATTGTAAATAAGTAGTATTTTATCACATCTTATGCATAAGAAACTCTAGGCGGTAGTGATTATATAAATACTTACATGCCCTTCTAATAAGTTGTAGCTCAGTATACGACGGTGAGGTGTCTCGTGAATGCAGCTCGCGATCGACTAGATACTTAAGTTTACTCGATATAGTGTAATATTGTGAGTTAGTGTTCACACTCTATACCGTCTTTTATAAGTCTCGATATTAAGATATTTCCCGTTTTAGACATAAATTTTTGATATGTTATCATAGTGTCTCATTTGTTCTTTTTTCGTTCTTCTCCATTACTATATACTCTGCTCTTTTCTATATAACTTGTTCTCATGAGAGTTGTGCGAGGTCGGCGAAGAGAGATTGTGGGGCATGTGCAAGGAGAGAGTTGTGTCCGCTCCTCTGTTCTGTCACTTATATACTTTGTGGTCTCTAATGCTTCTCCGTGGGTTACACAGGTAATATAGTATTAATATATTATATTAAATTATTATATATATAGTAGTTATTATATATTATATATATAATATATAATATAATATATAATATATATATATATATATATATATATATATATATATATTATTATATAATATATATATATAATATATATATATATAAATATATATTTATAGTTATATATTTATATATTTAAATATAAGTACTGTTTTTTATGCTTTTTTCTTATAATAGCTCTTTGCTAAACCCTTTTTCATTATTACTGCTATTATTACATACGCCTAATTATGTTAGGCTACTCAGTTTATATACTATAAACAACTCCATAAGCGCCTTTGTCGCCCTGTCAGTTTGTTCCAACATTTTGTATCTTTTGGCTCTCACGAACCTTCGTTAATCTCCTCAGACTCAATTTTAGATAAAACCATTCTTACATTTACCTCAATTGTTTCCGTACTAGCCAGTTCTCTGTGTAATACTCCCGGTTAGGGGTATATCAGCAGTTTTCAGTGATCTCATGCGATATTTATCGTTATCGTTTACTTATAAATTAGGGCTTCAAAAACTCGTTCACCAGAGGTCTCAGAGGATCTTGTCTAGGCGCATAAGATTCTATAACATTTGTCCGCAAGAATATATACTAAGTCAAAAAAAAACAAGCGTACCTGTTTGCGTAAGCAACGAGGCTAATATTTTCCCTCATCGCGCGCAACGATGCGAGTGGTTCGAATCTCCAGAGAATGGCAGCTAAATTTGCGCTTTACCCCTTCTCATGTCATTCGTTTCCTTATATCTTTTACCATCTTATTGGGTACATTGCGTTTTTATTATGCAATATAATTACTCTTTAATATAACTAATGATAGATCTATATAAAATATTACTATATTAAATCACGTAACTAAGCTATAAATGAGAGTGCATGGATCTTTCATTCTTATAATATAATATAGAGACTATGATACTCATATATACATTATAAATTTAAAAATAGTATTACCTATATATCACTAAATAACCGTTAATCACTCCCTTATGGACCATTAGTAACCTCTCTCAACTAAAGAATCTACTGTCATATATGATAGTTCGCAATTTTATTTCAACTAGAAGTTATTTCTTATTATTATTAACTATACACTTAAAGTGGGTTGTATGAATGTGAGAGTGATAAATGAGGATTTGAAAAGGGAGGGATATCGGCTTATACTATATAAGGTAGTAGTATTGATTATATTATATTAATTAGATAGTGGTATAATTATTTGATATATGAATATACCCCTTTAATGAAATAATTTTGAGAGGATATAAACATAAGAGATATAATTATCTATACTGATATATAAACGTTTTATATCCAGTATTAAAGATATTATCAATTATTATCTTACTTATATTTATATATCTCATTCTTAATATATGTGCATATTTACATAAAATTATAGACTTCTAACATGACTTAAAAAAGGTGAATAGTGATATAACTTTTAACTCTTTATCTCTATATAGCAGATCTTTATATAAATGTATTATATCTCCTTTAAGTTATTATAAGATAATCACAATTGTTTGTGGATCATGCTCATAGACATACTTATATACTTGAGGAGTGCTCCTTTATAGATAATAATGTCATCCACAATATTGTAGGGTTCACGCGTAGGAGTTAATTAAGCGGTACTTAGTTTTATTGATACATGTAGTCACAGCAAATTCCTGCAGTAGTATTAATCACATACGACTGTGTCTCTATTAACTATATATCTCGTGCATAATGATAGGTGCCGCTGAGTAGATTACGATTTATATAACTCAATTAACATATTATAATTGCTGCCAAACCTTAGTTCAGTATAAACTGGATTAATCCGCAAGTGCTCCATCAGCCTATTGAATGGTCGTGATAATAGAGCATAAACGATATTTCAGAGTAGGTTAGCTTAACGACGTGTTATATAATTAGCTCAAGTGAAGTTCCTGTCATTAAATAGTTAACTTATATCATATATCCAAATGATTAACGCGCCATGTCACCTAGAAGGAATCTAGTAATATCCTCTCTAATATGCATGATCTATTCTTAACTCGTTGAACAAATAACGTCGCGGGAACTACGTGTAGTATAACATAATATTAGTTAAATGCATATAATTATATTATTTTTATATTTTAGTCATATATCATTATAGAAAACGACGGCTCCATGTAATCTCCTATATCATTTGAGTGACACAGTTAAGCTCTTGATAACTGCTCGAGATTATCAAAACACTAAATATCTAATGAAAATAGAGAAATCTCATTATGGAAGGTTAGATTTAGAATGTTTCTAGCTAGTGGATAATTGTGTAACAATCTTATAACTTTGAATTTATCAACTTCTCTGATGCTTCAAACGATATGAAATTATATTGACTCGGAGTTGATGTCAATTTAAAATATCGTTAAGATTACGTCTGACTCCTTCACGCATTTGAATGTAAGACGCTCGCCCACATGAATGTAACTTTTATAGTCATGGAAAATTAGTGTGATGATATATATTCATGAGACTTATTAATTACATACGATAAAGTATGTGAGCACCAATATACATCTCACATAGCTATGAAGTACAATATATACTATATATATACACTACTATTCTGCAATAGAACAATAGGATCAATTAGTTATATGTAAGGTGATATTTGTAAATTTAAATAACCTTGAAGTAATGAGACTATATGCTACTCTCCTGTAATAGTTATAGTATAAATAATAGTTAATACCTCGCGTTTTCTTCTCAATAAATATTCTTAGGACTCGAGATCTCGATACTTTTCGCATGATAGTTGTTTTTCTTATGTTCATGCTGTATTGCATTATAACCGTTCGTGCTACCGGAAAACAGCTGACAGTATAATCCTATGTTCCCTAAAAGTAGATGAATACGTTATAACCGACTAGAGTGCCCTATTACGATGCGCATTCTATAGGTGATCAGCCATTGCTCCAGACATAGAGTTTTATGTGGATAAATCGATTCTGCTCCAATGTCTGTCATATTTTATATAATAGCAAATGCGATCCATGAGCTCTCGAATTTCCATAATATTACATAGGCGTCTTTGTATTGTTCTCTCTCTCAAAGTAAACATGATTATAATACATACTGATCGATGCTTGGAATTCTGTAGCTCAGGTATACTATTATATATTGTGGGGGAGGTCTCCCTCATTAATTCGAAGCTATAGTAATGCAGTGAGATAGTATCAGGAAAGCGTGAAGAGTGTTTAAAATAGTAAACTACACATGTACTCGTACATAAAACATTCTAAAACCATATTCACGTACACTGCCTTTACACTAGAATAATACTGTTTTACATATTAAAGATTTTTCACTAAGCTATTTATATATTACTAAGTATAAAAGCTGTTAGCACTCATAGGTATAAGAATTTAAGGATACCCCATACTAAATCACCTATGTTTTTACAGCTAAATTGATTTCCTGCTTTGTCATTATACTATTTTTTACCTAAGTTTCCTATCATTTAGCTTATAAGTTATCTCATTATCATAATTGATCATAATAGTGATTTCTTAAATAAGTACGTAGAATAGTATAATACAGAGAACTTCCTATATTAGTGATAATACCTTAACTTTTTCTGTATTTCACTCATTAGTTTATAAAAATATATAACTTATTTTATATGTTTCTATATTTCACCATCTATGAATATCCTCCTCAAGATTTATAATATAAGTACTCTTTATAATAAGGATCCTAATCACAGTGTAGAAAATTGGGAATCGAGAAATAATGTGTTTTTGGCTAACTGAATAATAAAATAGTGATACTTTCCCGGTATAGTATTGACAGAACCCGAGTATATCACTAGAAACTTCTCTCCTAAGGTTTTTAATCATACTTTATTTATACTAAGAAGAGATTAGCATCTAATAATTCAATAAATCTCTCTATTAGTATATTACAGGTAGCAGCTTTAAACTATAATCAAAATAAAAGCTGGAGTTTTACTCGTAAATAATAATTCAGCTTTCACTCATCATAACTCACGAATATTATCATCATAAGATCTATATAAACTCTGGATTATAAAATCTCTCAGACAAGTGCACTCATCCTTGCCTTCTATGAGTTTCTATTTTTTCATTTCTGTATGGTTATTTGTATAACGAGTTAGTTATATCATAATAATCAAAATAAGTCTCGACAATATCTTTTATACATTATGCTAGTACATAATAATACTCGCAGAATTATTATAAGTCATAAATATAAAGACGACCACTAGAGTTATCTCGTTCATTTAGGTATGAGAGTTGTATACTATAATAAATAAATTGTTAATAATAATATACATGAACTCAATATATATATATTTTTAGAGTATATCTATAAATACACTAAAATATATATTTTTATGATATAAGGCTCAAATCAGATATAAGATAGAATCAATTAAATCAGTTAATTCATTTATAAATATATTTCTAACATGCTAACTGGGTAATCTCTTTCTTCAAGTGACTATTATATATAGATTCTGTCTTGTATTGTAATATGATATAAAGGTTACTTGATAAGCTTACTAAATATTCTGAGACTTATGTATAAGATACTGTGTATATATAGATATAGCTTCAGGTAATGTATTTGAATTATTGACTTATATATACCATATTATCTCACTAGGATACCAATAAGTATTCCTGATTACTCTTAACATAATATTCATACTAGACCATAATATTTAGTATATATTCCATTCCTTAAATATCATGTCCAATATATATAATGTAAAATAAATTTAAAGTGTATCAGTATACTCCGCTCTACCCAGTACCCTTTCTTCCTACTTCTGTTAATACCCACTCACTCTATAACTTCAAATTGTTCGACACTATGCGCTCGAGACTTTATTTGCAACTTATACAAAATGTGTATGCGGAATAGACTTTTTAATATACTAATCTCAGCTTAATATTATTAAGGTGTATGATCAGAGCCTGTATTTAAAGTTAATTTCTAATAATAATTGAAATTATTAATCATTAATCAGTTCTCTGTCTCAAGACAAATAGTTTATATTGCAATTTAGTACCTAAAACGATATATGATGTGCCTTATAATTATTAATTGATTAATGTAGGCTTGTATTTCAAAATCATAACTTCTACGTATTCTATCAGTACCCCTTATAGGCATGTCTCTAAATCTAATTTTACATATCAAGAGGATAAATTGTATCTGCGCTCGGATCTCGAAACGGTCCCATTACTTGTAGCATATAGCGAGGAGAATATTATATATGAGAGTTCAGGAAAGCCTAAAATGGGTAATTTATGTAGAAGCTCGTGATTATATAGTAGTTTAATTATGTGTGTGAGATCAGATGTATGAATCAATACAGAATCGGTACTATCACCTACATCCTTATACAATATAAGCATTGATGACTTATCAGTATAAAACTTACCAATTTTTATTTACTTATACTTGCGATCCCGATAAAAATTATATATCTTAATATATTGAAGGATAATAATGACCTTAAAGCAAACCTAGTGAAGCCCCCAAAACTTATATATTTTTGGTTTTCCTCATAGATGTATATTAAGTATATATGTTTTATATCAATCATTAACTTCCTTTTATACTAGCTAGGCCATGTATAGTATGTGATAAGTTAACTGATGTTATAAAGGGGTCTTTGTATTTATACTATGTGATAATAGACATATTAATTTAATGGCAATAATATATTATTATCCGATGTATATATAAATATGTACTAAACTTAGTACTCTCAGTGTTAGAATATGATATAGGTATATTATCTAATACATTATGAATTACATATTCCTACTTACAACGTCGTTTTAAGTTACTGAAGCAAAGTTACATAAATAAATTATCTTGCAGTATATTTTTATTTTTAAGCTAAAATTCTATGTGCAAGACAACTCTTGAGTACTTTGTTTTTTAGAATTAAATTACAAACTCATAGAATATAATAATTATGGACATAAAAATAATATGTAAGATTTATTATATGTTTATCTTGAAGACTTTTGTTCACTTACTCTAATATGTCCTGCTGATATTATAATTAAATGTAATATATACTTATTAACATCTAATAGTTTTGAATGCTTCTACATTTTTCATTAGAAAAACTCTAAGCTGTCATTTTTAAGTAGTTATATAGATTTGTATCATCATAGAAAATTATACTTAAACAAATTTTTTAATCAGATAAAATATAATTGCTAAATTAATTCGTCTGTAAATTAATATATATATATATATATATATATATATATATACTATATATATATTAATATTTAATATAATATATATTATAATATATTCAATTATATTTAATATATATTATATAATAATTTATATTTTTGTCGAAACAGAAATAACAGAAATTATCATAAATGTCTTAAAAATGTCCTGAAAATATTGCAAATTAAAATTAAATATATATTAATATATATTATTACTATATATTATATATATTATATTATTATAATTTATAATTATTAATAATTTTCAAGTAAATACTTTAATATAGAAATTTAATTATCATATAATTAAATGTATATTAATTAATATATTAAAATTTATAATATATATATTGCAAATTTTATGGAAATTAAATATGCATTAAATTAATATATATATATTACCTTAATGGTTTACGAAGTATAAACTATTAAATTTAGGGAAAATAAATAAAATTATAGAAATAATTTTATAATTTAATATGAGTCTTTAGGCCTCGGAAAATATCCGTCACCTAAACTAATCTCTAGTCCTAAGCTAAGTAAACATTATAACTCATACGCGTATATATAATTATATTAATAATATATTAAAATTAAGGTATTAATTGATGGTAGAGGTTCGCAGTTTTTATTACTCTCAGTTCTTTTTCACATAAAGAAAATAGGGTGATTATTTATCGAGTGAATAAAATATTAATATTTAAGATACATATTCTCTATGATTTATTATAGTATCTCAATATATAATATAATTTATTACTAAGGCTACATTATTAAAACAAATATATTTATAAAGTTATTTATATTATAATAAAAGTGAATTAATTAATAACATAATCTCTCTAAACGTGTAATAATATTCACTCCACACATAATATTAACTTATTAAATGAATCCTACTCAGGCTAGACCATCGTTAAACATATCTCTCAACTCAAAATTCTCATTAATTAATATTTAGTTTAATAATTTATAATTAATAGATAATATGATATGTATTATAATTATATATAATTACTCTATAATAAAATTCAATAAAATTAATAATTAAAATTATAAATTACTAAATAAGTACTATTAATATTACTCAATGATAAATATACTATAATAACTGATTATATCTAATGTCATATAATTAATTAATAATTAAATGATATAATTAAAATAAAATTTATTAATATAATTTGATATAATAATTAATGTGATCTTAAGATATATTAACTAAGTTATAATATAATGGTCTAACTTAAAATAATACGTTATAATGTTAATAGCTAAATAGTTTTTATGATTAATATATATATTATATATTATATAATACTTCATTATTATAAAATTTTAACTACTCACAGAACTCTATATAAGTATATTTATAAAATATAATATATATTAATCATTACTATATACAAACTTACATATATATTATATTGAAAGTTATATATAAATATATATTATATAAATTAATTAATATAATTAAAATAGTATCACTCATATATATAAGGTACTAACTTATACAACTACTTCTTACTAGTACTGGTATTAATCACTATTGATTATACTCATGTATATATAATAATTTAGATATATATATATATATTATAACATTATTATATAATATATATGATACACAAAAACAATAGAATTAAATAAATTAAATATAACAGTTAAAAAATATTATGTATTCACTCCTTTATTTGTTATATTGCTCAGATGTATACATATTAGCTCATAGTGAGAAACGTAAGATAGATATATTCACTCAAATTATAGTCTTACATCTTTTTCAAATAATTATAGGTACCCATTCTAATTATTCCATGAATATGATAAGTGATATTTAGTTAAGGGTAACTTCCATCAAAAAGCTCATTAAAGATACTCTATATACCTTCACTCTCCAAATATTACAGTAATATATATATATGATGATAAGGTAGTTAATATTATAGGTAGTATGTATAACATCTCTTATAATTAATTGAGTGAACTATATACTTCACTCAATCCTCTAATGATAGTAAATAGGTAAGATGGTATAGATTAGTAACTAATAATATATTAATAAATTATATTAATAATAAATAACATATATATATATATTTAATTAGGATAATTTATAATTAAAGTGTGTTGACTCCTATAGTTATAAATATAAATTATGTTTAGGTATTATATAAATTATTATAGTTATAAGCTTGCATCTCCTTCAGAGTTAGCTCGTTATTATATGAGTCAATAGGTATAAGTTATAGATTAGGATCAGGGAATATATTATTTAAAGTATTTTAATGATTTAATTATATGACCTCATACTTATATATACATTTTGAAAATAAATACATAGTATTATATATTATAATAAATTATTAAATAATAACCTCAGGGGACATTATTATTACAGAATTCTTATCTCCTGCCTCAGATCCTGCGATATCACCAACGGTGTAGAAATAGACTCGACGTCATTCCATAAATTAAGTCCGTTGATAATAATATATATGATATATATGCTCCAGCAAAACCATTGTGTGTGAAATATTCCTAAGATGAAGTAATAGGCCCGATAATATATTATATAATATTATATAATATATATAATATTAATAATTAATATATACCGAATTATATATTATTAATTATGATCAGTGATTCTAAGTAGTATAAAATATAACCTCATAAATATATTATATAATAATTCTCTTTTTAGCGATTTGTATTAATAATTGTATAGTGGAGATTAAATAAATATATAATAATAAGGATATAGATACTTATTTAATATTTTAAAGTCTATGTGTTATAAATTCACTAATAATTATGCACTACAGTACTGCGATAATTTAACTCGAATCTATAACTACTAAACATATTATATTAATCTACCTCTAAATAATTTCTCTACTGTTGATAATAATATAAACTAAATAATGTTATGGAATGAGTTATACGATAGTATGATTTTCACATATAGGTTATAATATATAATAGATTAATACTATCCTCAAAATTATATATATATAATATATATTTTATACTATATATCTTCTCTGGATTAGTATTATAGGTTATATAGAGGTTACTTAATATAAGGTTTAATCCTTAGTAGAGTTAATTATAAACCTATAATATAATATATCGTCATAAATTAAATATAAAAATTAATCTTATTTCTTATTCTAACGTTGAGATTTATATATAGGTGTATGTTGATTATTTGCATATAGTTATTAGGGGGGTATGTCCAGGATATATATAATATATGTAATGTTACTTCAGTAAATAGCTGCACATAACATCTATTGATACTTCATTCGCATATTACTATCAAGTGGCAGGGGATCTCAATGTAGGGGAGGAAATACAGCAGATGTCAGAGATTTGAAGTTGTAGTGCTCAATATTTTAAATGAAATACTCAGTAGTTGGTGAATGTGTTTAGTGCTCAATAAACTGTCCTTTTGACCTGTGGACTTATCTGCATGGTTTACGGCAATATTGTGGACTCATTTATATCGATTGTGTATGAAAGTATTTAATAGCTCAATTCGGCAACTAGAAATTTAATTTTAATACAATATCTATCTTCTCCGGATAAATATGTGCCTGCATGCACGCTATGTATAAAAGTTGATAAATAGAGTGAATGTACCAGGTGAATATAACTGGTAATCATATTCGGTAGACCACAATAATAGACTCGCTCAAATGGAGTGATAATGAGAAGAATCCTTCGAGGTCGATAGTTAATCTATCCGCATGTGGGGTAGTAGTTTTATACTCCTTTTGACATAAGGGTGGTTCACAGAGTATGTAGTAATTTCTATCTATGGTGATTTAAATTACCATATTATCGATGCCACTCGCTCGAGGTCTTCTATCATGAGTGATCTCCATATTTCTCCTCTCTAAGTCGCACAAAGTATAAATGTAATAAAGAAAAAGTAAGCTATAGCGCATCAGCGTAGATCAATCTTCGGTGAAATTAAGTATATCTCATATAATATATATAGATTAATTTAATATTATTAATATAATATTATAAAAATATATATATCACCTCATAAATATATAAATAAATAATCCTAATTATCTCATAAATGGACTAGTATTTATGTATTAATTAAAGTAGTGATTTCATTTAATCTGCTACGCTAACATATTACATTATAAGGTTATAACGAAAGCCACGCTTACAAGATTATATATTATAGTATACTTATAATAACACATTAGTCTATACTTGACAGTAATATATTAATACTTACTCAATAATTATACAAGATATGTATAAGTTCAATATAGTGATATATATATATTAATTTACCTTAAGTTACAGTGTTTTTCGCTAGATGAAATTTACCGATCATATTGTAATTTTACTATATATAATGATTAATTATATTATTAGGTACCTAGGCATAATTATATATAAACAGATCTTTATTAATAAAATCAATAATAATTTAATTAATGATGCAGAATTAATTGCCATGGAGGCAGAATATTTTCAATAAATATTAAATCAATATTAACCTCATTTAATTAAATATATATATTAATATCTTATAATTAAATAAAGAAAATAATAAAAAAATAGAAAAAATAATATATAAATATTTAATAAATATAAACATTATATAAATTGTTAATTTGATTTTAAAATATGTTAAATAAATAAATCAAATTCCTAACTTAACGAAATAATAATAACTTAAAAATTAATAATATTACAAAATATAACTTTTATAATTTTAATTTTCTGTTAGCAATGTAAATAATTATTATATACATACATGGATATAAATAATAACTTAAATTAAATCAATAATTACTATTATAAATTAAATTAAAATAAATATTTAAAAATATATTTAAATAAATATATATAATTATAATTAATTATATATCTATATAACATCATGAATTTTAAAATTAATAAATTAGACTAATAGTCCTCGTACAAGATCTAAAAAATACTAATTTCATACTTTCTTATATAATAATATCTTATTAAATATATTATTAAATATATAAATTTAAATAATAAGATATCATTTATATTAATATAATATAATAAAAAATTTAATAATTAATAAATTAATAAAATTATATAAATAATAATAAATTAGTTAAATTTAAATTAATAATAATAATTATCTAAGTTAAATATATAATTAATATATATTAAGTATAATTAAATACCAGAGTAAATTTTTAGGTAGAAGGGATATTAATATATTATATATATTATATATAATATTATTTTATGTTATTATATTAATTAAAACAATATATTTAAAGCTCCTTTAAATAAATATAAAATGAATTATTATTAATAAATTACACAAAAATAACATATCTATATCAACCTCCTAGTAATAAGTATAAAATAAGCAATCTAGAGAACATATATATATATATATATATATATATATGCTGTGAATGTGTTTCACTAAGTAAAACTGAGTGATAAATGGTATAATTATGAATAAAATTTAAAAGATACTATAATTATAAGATAAATAGAAATATAATAATAAATATAATTAAATTATTATAATATAATAATTAAATTTAAATATAATATTCTCAAAATTAAAACACAGAATATTACATAATTATAAAACTATAGGTGTAATCTTTAAAAAAAACTAAGTTAAACTATAGATATGATACTTAAGATTATAACTTAATTAATTTACTTAAACGTGACTCTTATTTTAACTGAAGAACCATATTAATCTTAATATTCAATTATTTACATTATTTACTATAATGTCTCGTAATATAATTATTTTTATAATTATAATATTCACTCTCTAAGTATGATAATAACAAAATATAATATAATTAAAATTGCTCCTCTCAATATAAATCATTTATTATAAATTTAAAATACATAATAAAAATCAAATTTTCTTCATGTAGAATTAAATAATAAAATTAAATATAATTGTTATCAAATCTATTTAAATATATTTAAACTTTTAAAACAATTAAATTATAAATTAATATAAATATATAAATAATAATATTAAAATTAAATTTATAGTATAATATAAATATTAATTATTAAATATATATGTATAATATATATAATAATTAAATATAATTTTATAATAAATTAAAACTTTCACGCCTGATAATCCGAACGCTGACAACTTTTTCTCTATAATAATTGTCACTGTTTATTATGACTCACCTCTCAATCCGAACATTACAATCTGATCAGTGATAAGGATTCATATTGCCTCTATTTCATTTCACATTAATTCATATCAATATATCTCCAATTATCGTAACTTTATGTATATTATTTTCTATTATCTTTCCAACCAATCTCTCGGCTCTAATATTATATCCTCAAGTGATACATACTTATATAAGTATATTAATACTTAAATATAAAATATTATTTAATACAAACAGTTTTGCACTTGTTCTCTAAATATTATATACGTATCTTCCAATAAGTACACATATATACTAAACGATCAAACTAGTATATTAGGTTAACTTACCTATATCAACTTAAATTTAATTATTATGTTAAATATACGACTAACATACTAATTATATTTCTCTCTCTTATTATAAAAAGCACTTTTATAAAACTCTACTTGAACAAAACGTGTCCTCTCTACTAAGTTCAAACCATTGATAATAATAAAATATGTGATCTAACCTACTTACTGACCTTTTCTGTGTAAACTTAGTAATATATACTTATCATAACCTGAATTAAAAGTTTCATTACGTTTTAAAACATACATAATATATATACCTATATATTACATATATATTTTCTCAATATAACTTCAAACCCTCCTTCTAATTACTTGAGATTTATATACGTTCAGTAATTCTACTTGTTCTTTTATATTCACTTTTAATTTATTACTCATATTAATCTATTATACTTAGACCTATATATATAGGTTGTAATATTCTCCCTCCAGATTATAAGTATCTCAAAACCTAGAGTGGTAGTGATTATACAATAAAAAGCTTAAAGAATAACCATTATTTTAAATCTACTCATGCTATACAAAACTCAAATTTTGTTATGTTTATATTTATAATATTTATGTTCCTTGTAACTATAACAATAATGAATATATAGCAATTATATCGAAAGTGGCTACGAAGATATACTTAATGTGTTCGGAACCTTTTTTAAGATTCTATTACACTAACTTTCACTACTCATATACTTATTACCTCATCATTACAAATCCTTTAAGATCTTGCGATGTTTGTAATGTATTTACAACAAATGAGAACGATAACACATATTCACAGCTCAACAGTGACTTAAGATCTTTGTATCTGTGTATTTTTTTAAATGTTCACTATCTAGGACGTACATTACCATACCTGGTTTAGTGCTAGCAAAGCACCACACAATACAGCTTTACTTGTAAGACCTCAATATATTACTCCATTGTTTGTCCTCAGTACTTTTCATCAATATAATATACGTGACTTCTACATATAGAATAAAAATACGATGACAGTTTAGCTGACCTGAGCTGATAGAATGGGGAGGATGCAATTTTATATCTTCTATGGACAATAATGAGCTCTGCTAAAGTTGACTCGAGCTAACATAGCTATTAAGTTCCTAACGATTTGTGATATTATGGAGTGCATAATCTCTATGTATGAATATAACTCTACATAGTGCGCTACTCTCCAAGACATCTAAGTATCAGTGAATAGTCAGCTATTGGAAATAGGGTTAATAATATAATCATATAAGGCAACACTCGAATAATTCATTTATGTTCATTAAGTGCATAGGTCCCTTTTATCACGAACAATAACAAGAATTTATCTTGGATTCTCATGTATGTATACAAAAAATGCACTTATCTGTTATAGCTCATTTCTATTAACATAGTAGTAATTGATACTCACAATAGATATATATAAGTAGCTGAGGATGTGTTAATAATTATTTTATGTTGTTATATATATATATATATCATTGATATTAGTCAGCTTAGTCTACATATAATGGGTATTATATATTCTATATTATGTTTACAATTATTTTTATTCAGGATATGAATCATTTTATTTCATATTTAAATTAAATGGACACGCTACTAAAACAAAAGTACGATGGCTGGCCTATCACTATATATTATTATTAGATTAAACTATGTAATCCATACAGTTATTGTAGTAATATATTGAGGGTGAGATATAAAACTAATATTATTTCACACAATAACCTTGTAAAGATCATATTGGTGTATTATATTCTAGTATATGGAATTCATAGGAGAGGGTAAATCATTATTATAGTGCCTCTAAAATAGAACTATATACTTTTTCTCTAATGTAATGTTCACATGATGAGTGAACTCTTTATTGTGATTATTTCCTGCAAGACCTCTGTAACTGATCTCTCACCCTCTTAGATGAACTCTTCTAACTCTTAACGATCAATCAAATAATCTCGAGTGAGTTACTTTCAGATTATAACTTCTTTTGATCAGCTAGATAATGGTGCTATCCAGCACCATATTTTATGACAACTTGCTGTGCGTTACCTACTTGGACCTATGAACCTCATATTCCTAACATGAATGAATATTTTATGAAATCATCGATAGAGTAGGCCAGTGTGAAAAGTACTAACTCAGAGTATATTCATAAATAGGATTTAATTAAACCCTCATACTGTCTATGAGTATAAAATTTCTCCATTATAAGGTGTTCATTCATCATAATCTTTTTGATATCACTCAAGAAAATTCCTACTGTACCTTTTGATATATGACATAAATGGTGAGTGTGCGAGTGAGATTTAATAGACATTACAATTATGTTATGTGTCGTGTTTTCTAGTAGTCATATCCCTGATATACCTCACATCATTATTAGAGGTGGAGATAGAGTTGCATGCATCAAGTACTATAGAGTGATATATTCTCTCCATACTCGTTAATTAATATTGTCGCTGATAAATGAATGATATAAACATTGAAAGTGAGCTTTACGGATGATATGGTTACTGGCACTTATGTATAAGACATAGTCGATATTGTACTTTTGAATATAAATATTGATAGTAAATTCGTAGCGTCTAATTTAATTATCTCGATAATTTAATGTATATATCAATGTTTTATTCTCTCGCAAATGATAGTAGAAGTTGAGTGAGCTGCTCGCAGAACTCTATATTGATGGTCCATTTTATCCATGACATAAGTTTAATATTATTCATTCTTATAAATAATAATATATTATATATAATATAATGATAATATATATATAAGTGTTGATTTTATGAGTTAACCCATAATTATATATATATAATATATTAATTATATTATAAGTATATTAATATATATATATATTATAATATTTATTATAAATATTTTATCCATGACAAGTTATAAATTATTCATTCTTAAAATATGCTATTTCCCATTATACCATTATTATATTATAATATATATTATTATATTAATATAAATATTTATATTTTTTAAACTTATTCTATTCTTAAAATTGCTTTTCTAATTATTTTATAAACTTCGTTTTTAGCAACACATAATATCGTTTATATTTCTCTATTTATATTAATAATATATATATGGACCTTCAACCACTCTTTAATATTTCTTCAATGAATATATCATGCAAACTGTCAATTTCTCAAATTACTTTTGCAATCAAGAATATATATTAATATATCATTGTATTTGCAATTTTATACAAATAATCATTTCGCTAATTATTGCAGATATAATTATTATATATATTAATATATAATATATATATATATATTAATTAATATTACTTATAAATATATATATATATTATATATATACATATATATTATATATATATTAATAATATATATATATATTTATAATATATATATTAAATATTAATGATATATATATATATTAATATGTTATATAATAATAATATTTATATATATTATAATATATATATATATATAATATAATATATATATTATTATTATATAATATAATATATATATATATTTATTATATTATATATTTAGAATATTAATTATATTATATATATATATTTATATAATATAGATTATTTATAAAAAATAGTGAGTAGTGTATATGTGTTAGAGAATAAAGCTGAAGTCATAAATATATATTATACACCTCGCTTCTTTGATGACTGATATATATAAGTATATAAGTTAATACATATGAATACATTGTACCATAAGATATTACTGAAATGGAATATAAACTCCCTCCCTATTTATTAACTTATCCATATTTATACCCCTAAATATATATAAAATATAGAGGATATACTCATATCTTTACTGACTTATAGAGATAATAAAAAAAATCTCACTTAGGTGTGACTAATTGTTAAACTATCTGCCCCTCTGCAAACTGATGAGAGATGAGATAAAATGATACTCTCATATAGTGGAAGTACTTATATTTTGTTCATTATATATATTATAATAGTTTATAATAGTGATTATATACCTTATTTGAGGCCAGTGGTCACATCTCAATAATTCATAGACTCTCCCTCTCAGCTCACTAAAATAACCTACTGCCTTTCCATACTCATTAATTATAGATACTACACTCTTATTTCTTACTACTGATAGCTATATATTAATTTGATCTAATATAAATTAATACTATTACGATTATCATTTCTCACTCATTATACTAGAAGAAGATTTTTATTTAAACCATCTCAATAAACTTTATTTTATTCTCTCCTCCATGGTGATCTCTTTCATATCTTTGTCTCTCATATATCTATTTATTCGTGAGTTCATTAAACTATAAATCTATATATAGCTACCTCTCCTCATATAATAGTTTATATAAATAACATTTCTATAATCACTATTACTTCTTTAGGAGTATACTATAATATTCATATATTATGCCTAACCTATCACTTATATAATCTCATTATTCATATATTTATAATGTAATACACAATATATTAAATCTTATTATAAGTCATAAAAAAGGAGAAAAACCTCTGTGTTAATAATTTACTTTACATCATATATAAGTCCATAGGCGCTCAGAGTCTGATAATAATAATATTAATAATAATTTTTCGACTATCTCCGATACTACCCTTATATCATAATAATTTGGAATTTTCGTACATTACCTCGTATTAATGATCATTCCGTAACTCACACTAACTAAATAATATATATTTTTCAGTACTCCTCGACTCATTACCGATATCCGACTTACCGTGAATAACTATCTCGAACTACACCGATCATGCCGAACTACCGACTCCGATTCCTCGTAACTACCTACATTTAATAATATCACATAATAATTAAATTTTATATACATGTAACTTATACTTAGTATCTACTGAACTATATCACTTGAACTATTGCAGTGCTAAGGTACTAAATTCAAAATATATTAATATTTCAAAATTCTTAGATTCTATCATAGTTATTAAATAAAAGTTGATATTAAACTCAATAATAATTATTTATATAATTATAACTCTATATAGCACACTAACGTAAAGGCGACGTCGCTTTTACGTTAGTGTACATCTACCGGCGATTACTATTGTTTCGTAAATATGTAATTAACCCATCACTCTTTGCGATATATTTATACGTACTCTCTTACATCATTTGTGAGCTAAATTGTTATATATGCCTATCTCTCTCGCTGTCTCAGTGAGAATAATAAAATAAAAAATTATACGTTAATAATACTCATGTATAGCACTATCATCTCAATGCGTACTTTACCTCGATAATATAGAAACGTAGTAGGTTATACGTACTCATACAACATCCCGCTAATCGCTCGTTACATCTCTCAATTCTACTAAATAATATGTATATACTATTTACTCGTGTAAAAATAATACTCACGTAAAGACTTATAGTAAGGTGATATAATTAGTGATATACGTGTTATGCATGCGAGACTGATCGCTTGTCAGGACATCTATTTGACTCATAGTGTGTCAACTATTTATTTTTATTCTTTACTTAATCACTCATAACTATAATCTCCTAACGCATTTTGACTTAATAATAATTATTCAGTGACTTAATATTTACCGTACTATTATTATTATAATATAGTTATATATTATATAATTGAATAAAATTTTTTTTTGTAGCTGTAGATATTATATTAGTAACTTAGATATTATTAGTAATTACTAATATATTTTTATATGTAAATATATATTTGATATGATAATAATCCTCTTAACCTGTTTTCATAATATACAGTAGAAATGCTAATCCTTTTCACTGTCCACTGAATACGATTCGAATTTGTGTGTATTATGTCATAATTTCCTTATATATAGCTTTATTTATACTCAATTACTATGAGAGCTTGCTATGTATAGGTAACGGTATTTCTCCTAAATCGAGAACAGTAATAACACTCCATACTTTCTTAATGCTGAGCTTGAGAGGTACTTTGTCAATGTAATACACTTGAACTGATGCTTTTATAAATATTGCATATATTTGTGAGTAAAATAAATAAGAAGGTATCTTACAATCGTTTACAAGGATAAAAGATAATAAATGCTAACCACTTAAAGTACCAGTGCGATGGTAACCCGGTAATATTTACTAGTAATATATCTGTACGGAACTACTAATTTTAATAAAATATTATTTACACATAATATTTATCTTATCTACATACATAATAAAATATTAAATATTATTTAAGGCACGTTTTTTCACTACAGTATTATTTATATATAATTTGTACAGGAGATATATATATTATTCATAGTATTGTTTGTCTATCAAAAAAGTAGTTATATTGTGCATGAAAGTGTACTAAGTGTTATTTCCACTCATAATATTCTTTATCACCTTTATATCAATATTAAAAATAGATATATATAAAAGTATTACAGTCTCTGTCTCGTTAATTCGAGAAAATGTATCATGACTCATCTATTACGTGGGGCATGGAGTCTGTGTCACTGGCTTATTCCTATCATAAGATTATTATTTACTGTCTCTCTTCGATCTGGCCGAAAAACAGTATTAGGTGTTACTAGTGACAACACAATGCAATAATTGTCGTATTTTTTTGGTATATTAACGTATATGTTTCATAAACTTATTCATACGATTCATATTAATTAAAGTTATTATTCACTTTACAATTGACAAACAGTGACGCGTGAATAATAATAGTAATTTTGTGACTCTAATCATAAGAAAACATCTTATTATACACGGTGTAGGTTAATCTACTGCATTAGGTAAATTATATACTATCGTAACCTTTCTAGGGAAAAAAGCATGTCAATTTGCATAAATTATTATATTAGTATTTGATTACTATATGTAATTTTTCAATCGAATTCTTAGTATTACTATACGCTATAATTAAAGTTTTCCTAAATACACAGAGGGGAGCTAAAATATTTGAGTCTTGTAACCTATAAGAAACATACTTTACAGGGATTAATTACCATGCATAATAAATTAATACTCAGAAAACTCATTATTATTCTGAGTGAATAATAAGTTATACATAATGTACATTAATATGTTTCTTATTGTTATATCTGTAAATATTCAATAAACTCTCACTATACTTAATAAACAGTTAATCCTATATGGCATTCGTTACGATATTATATAAGATAGGTGGTATAGAAAATGATGTGTGACAATTAGTAAATTGCGTCCGATAATAAGTGTGTACCGTACATCAAGATCAATAATATACTCGTCTCGCTATCTCTCTCTCTATCTCTCCCTCATCTTATCTCTCTACTTCTCTACTCTCTACTCTCTACTCTCTCTCTTCTATCTCTCTCTCCTATCTATCTCTCTCTCTCCCTCTCTCTCTCTACTCTTCATCTCTCTCTCTCTCGCTACCCCTATAATTATATTATACTATACACACGGGTATAATATATACATATTATAAAATTTGGCAATCATAGTGTGTTATTGTTCTCTTTATTATAAATTTTTCAAACGGTTTGCGTAGTAATATAGGTTAATATGATATATAATAACATAATATCAGTATATCGGGATGATTATTACTATAAAATAATATATAATTTTATTTAAGAAATCTGTATCCAAACTCATCATAAACTTATTTACCAATTAGATATTTCCGTTGAAAACATCAATAATATAAAACAGATATAACATACATTAAATAAATATACTATAAATATTATAAAATATAATAAATAATGTAAATAACACCAGTCAGTGATCTCACTACCAACTCGCTTTCCGAGAGAGCATTACTCAATGACTTGATATAGAGTGAAGTAGAGACTAATAATATATTTATTATTATATATACAATGGTTATGCTGTAGAGCTGTATTCGAAAATTTACCTGGGCATTTCTTAGATGAGACTCGAGAGATGTTCAGGCTATTGTGTGAATTCAATACACTCAGTAATTATACCACTGCGTTTTCTTTGGAGGCTGCGAAGGGCAATGAGAGTAGAGTATGAAGAAGATGAACTCGTGAAGCGTGAGGACCGCTATCTCCGAAACCATATGCCTCTAAACGAGATGACAAGAGAAGGACGGGTGAAATGAAGTGAGGAGATTATATGGAGGAATTGCTGCTCGACAGATAGACGCAAGGAAGAATACGGGCGAGGGGCCGCTTATTGTGAGTTATTCAAAAATGAGTATCTTACTGCACATCCAGAGGTGTCTCGCAGGGGCAGTTTTATTAATTAACAGAGAGCTAGAGCGGTCCGCGGAAGAATACGGTATGCCAACTTGGAGGAGCGAAATAAGCGTACATCACATAAGCATATAGACAAGCAACTCTCAACATTACACGGACGGAGATAATTTCGGATCTCCACACGAAGTGTGTCACTCGACCGTATGCTCAGCGATTGTATCACGCTCCTGACATGTTGTACAAGGTTCTCTGCTCGACAACCCTCTACTAGTGGGCTACATATTAACAGAGCCAAAAAGAAACTCTATAATTTGGATCAATATGGTCTAATAAAACTAATCATAAGGGGACTATAAGTCACTTAATAAGAGAAAGTGAGACAAAAATTAGGAGGGAGGTACGTGTACGTGAAACGGTTGCTTCGCAACCGGCTGGGTAGCGACTGTCACCCCTTCTTAATCGAAAACAGAGCCAAAAAGCTACAAGGTGCCAAAAATGATACTAAGGCCTCATATAAATAAGTAATATTATAGAGTTCTCAAAAAAATTTGGGTTCTTCTCAAAAAAATTTGGGTTTTCAAAAAAATTTGGGTTCTCAAAAATTTTGGGTTCTCTACTAATAAATAAAATTCCTCTTAATATATTTCATTCTCTCTCATATAAAAAAAATTTAGGTTGTGATGTCTGAGTTTTAGTATATATTATATATATATATGGTATTAGGAGGTGTTTTAATAAAAAGGATACAGCTTTGTAGTGTAAAAGATATAAAGGTTTAGCTCCAGTGTTTGCCCTTCTTCTATACTGTATCAGTTGAGAATTAATGGACTCTACGTATAGAGAGTGATGATTGTTAGTTAATATTAAATAGCTGAGAATAATTAGTTTTGGTAAAAATCTTATAGAATCAACATAAAAGGAAATAATAAGATATAGATTATAAGTTGTACTTAATCCAAGAAAAAAAAGTATACAATGATGGTTGATTTCTGAGATTTGATGACGATGCAGCGATTGCTGCTCATAGTACTTTCGTCACTTCATAGTTGTCTTATCCTGAAACCCGTTCAACCATCCGCTACGTAACATATAATATATATACTATATATATATATATATAACTCAATATATAAATTATTATGATATAGTATATATATATATAAGCTATTATATTTATATATAGTATGAATATAATATATAGTATTACTATTGATAACAATATAGGGTGTATATATATATTTGATATATATATAATATAGTATTATATATTAAAACGTAAATTTTTAAATATTTCATTACTCCTTATAAGTATCCACCATGCAACCACTTACTATTTATATATACCTGTATAGTAATCTACTGATTATAGTATGTTATTATACTCTTCTATACTATAGTAAACTAGTTATTGATATAGTTATGTAAATTATATTAGTGTCATATAGTACGATAGTGTAACTTATGAATAGGATACCTATAGTAATATATAGTATATTTATATCCTAGATATATATAATAACCTATGCTATGTATGTAGGAATAACAGCAGCACTCGATAGAAAATATTTATTTTTACATTTAAAAAAAATTTTGAGACTCATCTATATCAACTTTCATATCATTTCTTGGAGGCAGTAGAGTCATAAATGTGGCGATGTGTGGCAAAAAGCTGGAAAGTGAGAGTGTGCGAGAGATCTGGATTTGTGATCACAATTTTTTTTATACTTTGCATGATGGAAAATATTAAATTAAAAAAACTAAAGTATTGCTCTTAGCTTTATTTTATATTTAATATGAGGTAAAGTTGACTTATAGATACCCAATTTTAGTCTTTTTTTGGTGGGGGGGTTCTTTAACATAGACAAGATATAACACAATCTTAGTTGTTTTTGTATGAAAACAAGGTTTTCAAAAAAGGGTTTGTTTTCATGAATAGTTTTGTCTCTCAATCTAATCCATTCTTCCCATTATAGATTGCGCTTGACAAATGCATCAACGAAATATAATCAAAACATATATCGTAACCCTACCGTTTTATCAAAATAAAGGTTTTAAAAAAGGTTAAGTAAGTCGTGAAAAATTTGACCAACGAATTCTACGTAACTTTTCTGGATCCTTAATACAAAAGACAAACGTCTACCAACTATGTGATTTTAAAGAGGGCTACCTGACAGGTTAATAAATCTAAATTTGAAGCGTTATAAGTATACGACCACTGATGGGCCTACCCAATCCGGTTTTCACAAAAAGGAGGCACTGTATCTTGGGATTATATTGCCAGGTCTGCTAATCTTACGGCGTATTTAGATAAACTACGTGGAAAATTAATAGTCTGAAAGTCGTCTTTGATTCGACCATATGGCCAGTCCTCGTTATAGGTCACCTTTTACATTTTTCCTCTAATGTCACCGTTGAGAGAATTACTCGCGCTATTCGAATGCACAAATGATCTTGTCGCTATATTTAAGACATACTCTCAAGTAACATTCGCATGATGGAGCTTTTTACCTAATTCATTACACCACAGATATTTCCCATCTTATACTTAAACGTGGAATAAAAGTATTGTGACCTCCATGAGATCCACTGTTACAGACTCCAAATTGATATATCCTAAGCATAACTCTACTTCCTAAGAAGACAATTAGTACTTTTTAAAATTCAATATGCTTCGGATGTCATAACTTCAGGTTTTTACATCGCAATTGATAGTTTTGAATCATGGGGCCGGGGAGTTCGAACATAGTTAAAAATCTGATCGAAATGTGTTACGTAGCATGTACATTTTTAGTCTTGTATATCGAATGCCTCTGTTAACCCTCTTTGTAACAACAGCTTCTTGATCTCACAGGCACGCTTTTTTCCCCCCTTAACGCGCGAGAGCGATGCCTACTATTGACATAGTTAATCATAAACATCCGAATTTAATGACTTGACCTCCTTACACGGGTGTCTCTCTCCGTAATTGTTTATCTGTTTCAATTTACGTTGTCATGCTATTTAGTTAACTTTGAGGCAGAGGTTGGCTTGATAAATAGGACCATACTAGAACTCCTCTGTTTCTGCAATTATAGGGCGGGCTCTCCATAAGATACGCTCAAAAATTGTTTGACTCTGAATTGATGTGAGAGGGCGTTACATGTAATAGGGGGCTTATGCTTTAAAGTAAGATTTGTGTATACGGCTTCTTTAACCATCCACATGCATTAATAACTAAGTTATGGTACACATGCCATTTCTAACATTTATAACACTATAACTATACGCCAATTTTGGCTTCGTCAATATTTTATATGATACCCAAACCCATCCATAACGAATCTAAACCTTTCTTAAATGTTCCTGCAATCGAGCACACTCAACAACCTCTTGGCAGGACTATTCCAAAAATTTAACAACCCTATTACTTGCATGCATGCTTTTTATATCAAGATGGCATGCCTTTCTTCTTATTTCTTATTATGCCCTCTGTGAATACATAATGTACCTGTCATTTTGCATGTTCCATTATTATTATTATAGTGTATTCTAATATGTAATATAATTGATTATATTTATTTTTGAATTTCTTTTATATTTCATTGCTCTTATCTTTTCTTAAAACTTCTTATCTTTTATTATATCTTATTTATTGTTTATTATTATTGTGTTAATATACTAATTGTATTATTTATCATGTTCCTTCTATTAGAAAGATGATCTCTTTGTTTATTGTATTATTATCCTATTATTTTATATACTACTCAGAAAAACCTTACTCTAACATCTATTCTCATTAAGTATCTCTTTACTTTTCCTCAATTTATAGTTATTAAATTTCATTAACTCTACTTCATTTCATTATTATTCAAATATCATATCTTTAAAGGACTAGTATTATAACATTATTATATCATTACTATTTATTATACTTCATTTTCTCCATATCTATATAAATTAGGCTATGTCCTGCCTACCTCTTCCAGTTATTGTCGCCGACATCCACCTTGTGTTACTCATACCATACCGTTGCTAAACTCCCAGCAACTTGCTAACCTGTTTCAACACATTTCCCTCTTTCCTAATGCTAAATCTAGTACTTCAATTCTTCAGCTCTTTGCTTTATTTAAGATTTTTGCCATGCGTACTCATGTTGGAACATGCTTTTCTTTCATGATGTGAATCTAAATTACGCTACGTTAGCTTTACCTTCTGAGGTCTGTATTAAAGGAACATTTCTTTTTATAAAGATTTTAAACAGACTTCACATATACACTGGATGAATTTCTCTTCTTCACTGATTAGTTTACGTTTTCAGCTGTTTTCTGCGTTTTTAATTTTTTTTATTAGAGGGAGATACTTAACAAGTAGAGAACTCATTATTCATTTTCAGGAATGTCTAAACCAGTATACAGATTCTATTTCGTGAGGAGAATGTTGGTGCGGAGTAGAACTCTGTATGGGTTCTTTTCAGCGTATGAAGTTCGCTACACTTCCATTAAGTACCTGCTGTGGTCTAGAGAGAGTAAAAATGCTATTTGCTGATTATATTTACTTTTCTCAGTGAAAATTACTTTTCTCTGCCAACATTTGGCAAATATGTCGTGTCCTATCTATGCAATTATATTTAGTATTCCTGTAACGTGCATTCCTCATTCCTATTATACCCTTGGCATCGCGAACAGTGATTACAGGGTTATGTAGATCTTTCCGATGTTTAAAGATTTGGCATCTCTCATGTATTATGTTGTTGATTGAAAAATATTTGTTTTCTGTATTTGGAATAAAATACCGAGATATTTAAATTAGATATGCGAACAAATACACCTGATAAAACTGTTTTCATCTCTATGTCGCGTCATCTCACCAAGACTCCTAGTGCATGTAAATCACCTCCTAATCCAACTACTCTATTCAATTGATATTAGTGTACAGTGTGTAACGATTACGCTCTCCCTCTCTCTCAGTGATCTGACAGTTGTGTATATTCCTTTCATGGAACTGAATTGCATACACCTTTTATATACAGTTAGAATATTTCCTGACAGAAAATTATAACACCATGATTATGATGTGGGGAGCTGGACTGTCTTTCACGCATTATTTCCGTGTCTCTTCTGATACTTAAAATTTTATTATTAATAACAGAAAAGGTCCATTTCCCTTACTACTCCTGCCTAGGACACATGTCACCAGACCATAGGTTCTGACGAGTGACCTCAAGAAGGATACCAATGATATTTTACTTCGCGCATCCTATCATCTCTCTTACTAAGTAACACTCTCTCATCACGAAGTTCTATTAGTGATATTCCAATTGTTTAATAAACAACCATTAATTGGATGTGTGTGTGAGCAGAGAAAGACCCCGATAAACGCACGTTAGTTATATTTCGATCAATACATAGGGCTTTGGTATCGGGGTCTTTATGAGTAGCTTGAGCTCAATGTCTTGACGTCTCTTCTATAAGATGCTCCAGTCATAGGTACCACTTATATATTAATCATTATTACTTTTAAGATAATATATCGATTGAAAGACGTTGAAAACGAATCTAGTAAGTCTGCGGCACACCGAGGGCTAGGCGAGCAGGGGTCTTCTGAACCGGGTAGCTTGGAGACGATCACACTCCTTCTCTTACACTCATTTTAGGCACTCTAGGTATAAATAATGATATTTCTTTTACCTCCGATATTAATTTGTTCGATATATCAAACAAACCTCAGTAATTATATTGTTCTTATAGCGTTATGAACCATCTTTAATCCACACCACTCTTGTACACCTCCCACACGGCGCGAATACCACAATTTGCAACAATCGTTATATTGCATCTCCGCGAATGCAGCGCCTTTGTCGGTTCACGTCGGTTTCGGTACCGGCGTCGCGTTGAACGTCTTGGTGACATGTCGCCAACTTGAAACCCGTATTGCTCAGACTTCGAGTCCGTTCTCTAAGTAACCTTTATCATGTCAAACAGTGTGCTGATTACTCCTGGCTTGAGCTTCGATATGTACCAGTCCGGAGTATACGCCTGATCAGTGTCCAAGATTCTAAAACGGTATTGAACCTGCGTCTGACCTGAATGTTACACCTCGTTCTGATATAAGCACTCACTGGCCGTGCGTGGCACGGTCAGCATCCGCTTACCGGTGGTCACTTAACTTCTAATCTAAACGTAAAGATAAATATCTTCTCTGCTATTATGAGGTGCTCGCTCCCAGATCTTAGAAACTCTCTCACACAGAGGACCGGTATGTGGTGACGAGAAGCAAGGAGAAATATATCAAGCTGCATGAAAACGTGACGAGTGCCGCTAAGTATAAAATTTACCGCTCAACGATCAATTATAACCATCACTCATAACACATCTGTTCTATAACATAGAGTGACGGAACATGTACAGCAAATACTACATAATACGGTACCCTGGTGTGCTCTAGGTCGCCACCTAGTTAAGTGGAAATCAATTATAGGTACATCCCTACAGCAACCAGTTTAGTTCATCTAACTCACCACGCTATATAAGTAGCTGCAAGAACGCACTGCTCAAGAAACGTCCATTGCGGCTTGACTCCTCGTGTCCATGCTTAGCCTCTCGAATTACTTTCACGAGTAGGGATGTCTTTCACTGGGCACTAATGAACTAAAGGGGTATACCATCAGGGGCCTGCAAGCTTTACTTGGGTAGGGAAGAATCACGGTCTATGAATAAAGTTTATCAACGTATGACATATGTCTCAATAATGTTCTATATACATACTTACTCACGTAATTCCAAGTCTACTTGGCTAATAAATACTCAGAATTAGTGGGTGTAGCTCACGTGCGATGGACAGCACAGCCCAACAATAAATATAAGCTCGTCACGCATAACTATTTCTAATAATTTATGCGCTCATACATATAAGAGGTTCACCTGAAGCAATGGCAATAAGCCATTAACTGTAAACATATGTTGACCATTTCCTATCTGAACTCACAAATTTTATTACATCAATTTAATGTGAGGACCGAATTGTCCTATCCTTACTTTTTAAATATAAAGCTTATAATAAAATTTTATATATATATACGTTACTATCTTGTATGCTAAACTCATATTGCATGAAATATCCATATATATATAATGGATAATACTACGTTCTTTTGTGGCTTTCTAGCGCGATGTATAATAAAGAGTTCTTTGTTTCAGAATATAGGTATGTCTCTAATGAGTACTAACTTCTGTACATTGATCTCAGAAAGTAATTATTACATAATGAGTCATGATAATACTCTATTGATAGATATTCTGAGATAAAGATCTCATTTTTTTTTGAATAATTAGTAAAAGGTGATTATTTCATACATCTTTGCTATAAAAGAATCGTGTAGTGCTGATAAAGTTAATACTTTGAGTGCAATGCTACCTTTTCAATAAGTGTTATCTGTTGCTCGAGGCATCTTTATTCAGCTCGTAATGTGATCAGATCCTCATTATACTCGAAATGATATAAAGATGATAAGTCAAAACTCTTACTCCTCTTTAAAGGTGAGTAATTTACATAAAAGACGATTCAAGTTTTTTTTATATTTATTAAGTTAATTAAATTTGAGCTTACTGGAGTTTATTTTAAAATAATTACATTCGATGAACTATCTCATCTATTTTCTTGTGAACGACGGCCGTAAGAGCTCTAGAAATAATTGGGTGGGTTTGCTCAAATAAGATAGTTTAGTGATATCCATACTCGCATTCATTTATATATAGGTAACACATAATCAACTAAATATATTTATACATTAATGCTTGTCAATATGTTACATGTCTTTTATAAGATGTTTATATCTATGATATAGAGAAGATTAAATCCCAATATTATAATATTATTATCCTATTATATACATATATATATATATTAATTAAGACCTAATTTATTTTACATTTAATTAATATATTATAATATATATATATTATAATATTATTATTAATATTATATATATATATATATTATATATAATATATATATATATATATATTATATTAATATATATAATAATAATTAATATTAGGCATTTATATATAAATTACATGTATATCCGTAAAGATTTTATATAATAAACCTACATACATACATTATATTGATATATATATATAATATTATAACAACTCTAGGATATGATAAGCTTTTTCGCCCGGTTAAGTATTTATGGTCTCAAAATGTTTACTATTTATTATGGCTACCGAATAAATTATACTTATCTATATTAAACCTTAAGTAAGCTCAATATTTAGTATTAAAACTATTATTCTTATTTATCTCTCAAATTATTGAGTTTCTCTAGTAAGCCTAAGTCTACTCTAGTATGTATTTAAATAATTATAACTCATCTCAGGTGAGTATTAGTAGGTTGTCGTCTAATATATATATATACAGTTATTCTCAATGATAGTATATTTATTATGTATTATTTCAATTATATATGCTTCCACCGACAGTTTATCGTTCACCCAGAGGTCTCAAGAGGATCTTGCTTCTAGGCACGCTATAAGATTCTATAACATACTGCGTCTCATAAAGAGTTAATACAAGCTCAAAAAAGAAAAGGACCATG
>JABUQX010111355.1:0-25484 GCA_015478945.1 Trachelipus rathkii | reverse complement strand
AACAGGAAATGTAGAAGAACATGACACGCAAGGCGAAAAGAAAGCCCACCCACCTTCCCCCCTAACCTTAGCGGAAACTTCGCGCCCAGGTCAAAAATGCAACGCTAGGCCGTCAACGAGCCCGCGACGAACCCGCCACCAGGACCTAAGACATGGCCCAGGACACTCAATAAATATTTTAAACTTAGATACTTTTCCAATTGCTACACCATCCAACATGAATTTCACCATCCTACTCCATCCACTCACTACCATAACCGTAGTCTTACTCTTATCTACCATTTACTTTCAAATCCTTCCTTTTACACACCCTGCCAAACTCTCCATCAATCGTTTCAAACTTTCTTCAGATTCGACACGCAAAACCAAATCATCAGCGTACAATAGGCAGGGCATCCTCCACTCTCTTCCATTCTTCATCAGTCTAACACCTTACCACCCTACCTCCTACCTTTAAATCTTTCATCACCCCATCTATTAAAAAATTAAATACCCAAGGAGACATAACACATCCCTGTCTCACTCCACTATTCATATTAAAACATTCACTTTCAACTCAATTTATTCTTACACATGCTTCCCTATCGTCATACATACTTTTGATTCAATTCAGAAGCCTACCACAAAACTGCTCTCTTCCGATTCTTCGGAATTATACCCTCCAAAAGCCCCATGTTCATCACGTTCCATACCATCACTTTTTGATTCAATTCAGCAAGGGCTAGCTCTACCACAAAACTGCTCTCTTCCAATTCTTCGGAATTATACCCTCCAAAAGTCCCGTTACACAACTTCCATATCCAGTCTATTACAATGTCGCCTACATTCTTGATCATTTGATCAGTAATTCCATCTATACCTGCAGATTTACCATTCTTCAACTTTCTCACTTAACCTATTACCTCTTTCCCATAATATCTATTTCTTGTTACATAATCCAACATATAGCATAAATACTTAAACTCGAATACTTGTCCAGTTGTTTACCATACAACATGATTTCACACTGCGGACTCTCCTCACCTACCATCATCAAATATCTCTTATCTACATTTATTTTCAAACCACCTCCTTTTTACGCATCCTGCCAAACCTATCTACCAATCCTCTCAAACTCTCTTTGAATTCGCCACGAAAAAACCAAATCATCTCGTGCAATTAGCAGAACACTCTTAACAATCCATCAGTCTAACATTCTCCCCTGCCACCCTCTCCTTTAATTCTTTCATCACCCAATCCATATATAAATTAATTAGCCATGGAGCCATGTCACATCCATGCATCACTCCACTATTAATATTAAACCATTCACTCTACAATCCATTTATTCTTACACACTCTTCACTATCAACACGCATATTTTTGATTCCATTCAGAAGCCTACCACCAACCACACATATATATCACTAACACCAGCCACAAAGCTTCTAATATTATTTACTGTTATTACGCCTGCCCTCCACGTCCATAATCGGAGCAGACCAAAATGTCTATCCTTTCTTTATATTTCTACAGTCATTTGCCTTTCCCAATGTCAAAATTGATCGATACAAATTACTCTACCACTTACTTTCTAAATGCCACTTTGCCTTCATTCAACAATCAGTCATTGTACTCACTCTTTCAGGCCCAAAATACCGAGCATATATCTCACTACAACAATCGAACAAACTGATTCTTCAGTTTCTACAGATTCACCCGAATCATATCACCACACTTACCATTATACTAACGGTCTAACTATCACTGCTTTGCTCCAGTCCTTCGGGAACTACGCCCCGTCCGACAAAACGTCTTGTTTCGCCTACCTTCCATATCCTAGTCTGATTTAGATATTAAACTAAAACTATTAAATCTAATTTTTTTAATGTACAGGATATATGAATTGGAAACTGTTGAAGAAGGAGGCGATATTTTACTAGTCCTTTATTAATTATTTTAATGGACGACTAAGTATTAATTTTCAATATTCTGTTTCTTTATCGCTTCTAGCTCAGCGCAACGAGACCGAAATTAAGTGTATTTTATCGCCTATCTTATAACGTTTTAAGCCCCAAAGTAAGGCTAGGCGGGCAGACGACCTGCAATTTCCACGCTCATGGCCCGCTGTTTCAGTGACCTTTTATTTAATTTATTTTATGTACTCACTCTCTAGTAAGTTTCCCTCCCTCTCTCCTCCCTTAGGGAAGGAAAAACGGGTTCTCAACTCGTCCCCATAGCTTATGACTGGTAGTAAATAATAGAGCCGTAAATAAATAAATTACTAAATTAATTTCGTTAAATAATCCAATCGCTAATTACTCTTACAAGAAATCTTTCTCCCGAAGACGAATCGTTCGGTCCGGATGCATCTCTTTATATCTCCCCCGCTCAGGTCGACTGTTGCGTAATAGCGGAATAAGTGTATGTGTGATTCGCGTGACTGAGCTCGCCCAATATAGATTATGTGGTTAGCAGAGAGTGTAGTTACTAGGCAAAAAGTTTTGAAGTAGCCAACTCAGACAAGAGAAAACTGAGGAGGTAGGAGAGATAATAGAATAGGCTGTCAAAGGTAGAACAGGATGGAGAAGAAAGGGAGAATTTCGAGAAGTGGAAGCAAAAGTAAAATCATGGTTACTCAATAGAAAAAAAAAGAATATGTGAGAACACCTGAAAATAGAGATTAAATTAATATTAGGAGAAGCTTTTAAAAACCATTAACGCCGAAATAAAAAAGTGTGAAGATTTATGAAGAAGGGAGGTGGAGGCGGAGCGGGAGGAGTCGGATAAACGAGTGATGGGAGGGGGGAGAGGCAGAACGGATAATAGAAAAATTGGAATTAAGCATTGGTAAAAGACAAGGTCACTGAGCCAATTCTTAATAAGCGTAAGAGAATTTTCCATTATTATTGCAAACAAGAAACAGGAATAAGATAAATGGCGACATTCGTTCAAAGGTTTTGGAAGAAACGTATAAAGAATGCCTAAACAGCTGGAAGGGAATGGGGCGGACCGTACCTCATATTGAGAACGTATAAAGAATGCTAAACAGCTCGGAGGGAGGAAAAGGAACTATGCCATGACGATTAAGGCGATATACTTCTAGCAGAGAAAGGGCAATAGAATGGAAGAGAAGAACAAGAATCAAGTTTTAAGCCAGCTTGTGGAAAAGGATGGCAATTTCTTTCATATTCAATAAAAACGATGTTAAGTAATAGTATTTCCTGAAGGGAATAACAACCTTGAAGAAAGAAAGAAAGGAAACAGAAGGAGGAATGATGGAATAGGCCACCTAAGGAGGAAAGAATACAAGGACGGAAAAACCCTATTAGGTAACGCACTATGAGGTTTGGTAAAGTAACCAGGTGTGTAATATTCGAATCAGAATACCATTAGACACAAACATGACCACAGAAATGAAAAGATCAAGGAAGAAATTTTACGATATTTAGAGGTGAAATAATAATAATAAAAAAAAAGTAAGAATAATGAAAAGGAAAAAGCAAGCTATTTCAGAGTAGATAAAAAGGAAGATAAGTATATGGAAACATAGAAGGAATTCTAGACACAGGCTGTATGAAGACTTTATGTGGGGAGAGATGACTAGGAAGGATAATGATGGAATTAAGTGGTGCAGAGATAAAGGAGATGAATAACAGTCAAATGAAAAAAGAAGGAAATTATTTATTTGAAGAAAATATGAAACCATTAAAACTATAGATATACCCCGCCAAACAGGAAATTATAAAATTTTAAGTAAAACTGTAAAAATTTGATTTTTATTATTTCTTGTCAAGAGTAGACTGTGTAGTCATGACGTCTCTATGATTCTGCATCTTTATCATGGCACAACAAGCAGTCTGCTTATCATATGGTTGCTAGAGAATAATGGACGAACCTCTTAGTAAAATTACTTTGAAACTCTGTAGAAGTTATGGATGTTGACAATCCTGATAATTGCAAAAAGAAAACGAATAAAATCAATTCTGTATTAAGGACAAAGACCACGCAACAGTGAAATAAAACCGGAGAAATCTTGGGAAAGGATTTGCGTCCTTTAGTTAAAACCAATTATCAGACATTGATGAGGTAATCAATGATCAACATGATATATTTTTTTCTGACGAAGAAGAGATACTATTTGAGGAAATACCGTTACGTGGCTAGGCAATTGAAGGAAGCTTCAATTTTATTCAGAAGAGTCTACTAACCATTGATAGTGAAAATGATGAAGATATTATTAGTTAAGCCTAGTGAATAATAACAATATTATTAATGGTTGTACTGTAGATGGCGTAATCCGGTAATAGGGATGGTGATTGTAAGATGGTAGTGATAATGATAATTTAATAGTACACCCCCTCCTTGAAATAAGGGCTATGCCCGTGCAGTGATGGTTGACATTTGTAAAAAAAAAAATTAAAGGAAATCTATACCCATGGTTGATATGGTAGAGAAGTTCATGTACTATGGATTGGGACATTGATTATGAAAAAATAAAATTTATTTTTGGAGTGTTTCAAGATCTACAAATAAAAAAATAGACAAGGCGAACAACAAAAACATATTAAGAATAAGCTCATAAAAGGATAAAAAAATGAAAAGTTTATTTTGGTTTGAGAGAGAAAAAACTGATAAATAACACAAATCGGGAAGGAAGAGCAAACTATCTGGAGATTACATCTTCATTTGGACATGGGCGCTTGGAAGAGGATATTAACAACTTATGAATGCCGACAACTACAAAAGATGAAAAATGAACATGAAAATGTATGTAGTAAAGGGATAAAAGTGGAGAAAGAATTAAAAGATTTGAGAAGGTTGTGAAGCTGTATTAGGTACAAGAAAAACCCTCAAAACCCGTTGTGAGTTTCTCGATGATAACAGCCTTCAATGAAATAGTAGCCATGTATTTTGGAGAATTGTAAAGGAGTAAATTTCTGATAATGGTGGGTATGGCTACTCACTACTGTCAAGGTGCCTGGGTAAAAAATAAAACAGGTGAAGAGATCACTGAGAAAATATTAGAAGGATGGATAAGTATTTTTGGAGCACCGCGGAAGTTATTTTCGGACAACGGATTGGAATTTCAAAATGAGGAAGTAAAAGTTTTGGCCGAGAGGTTTAACATAAAGCTGTTAAGTACTTCAGCTGAGAGCCCTTGGAGCAATGGAATTTGTGAAAAAATGGTGGGTCTTATTAAAGACTCAATGAGAAAATTAAAAGAGGAAGGAGTTACAAAAGAAGTATGTTTAAATTGATCATTAGCTGCCAAAAACAGCTTAATGATGAAAGGTGGATTTCCTCCAAACCAATTACTATTAGGAAGGAATATATGTATTCCTACGGTGATAAACAATGACAGACCATCAAGCTTAGAAAGAGGAAACGAAGAAAGGATTTAAAATAAAATTTGATAGCCATGCATAAGGCTATGCATATAGAGATTCACATAAAACAAGATTGCAATGATAAAATGAGAAGGGCCTTAATAGAAAAGTGAGTGGATCATGAAGAAGAGGAAGTTTATTATAAAAGAGAGAATGGGAAAGAATGGAGAGGTCCAGCAAGAAACATTGGAATAAACGGAAAAACTGTAGTGGTGAAACATGGAGGCTCTATTAGAGGTAAATAGAATACATTTCTGATGATTACTGTGCAGATCATCTAGAGCGAAAACCGAAAAGCCTCCGCGCGCTGCTGTATGTGCATCAGAAAGCAAGAAACGAAAGAGTATGAAGAGATGGAAGAATCTGAAGATGAAGAGGAGGAGGAGGTGAGATGAGACAGAATTTTAATCGAATTAATGAGGAAGAATAAGAACATGAATTAGAAAGAGAAGCTCAGAGTAGAATAGAGAATACCGATTATGAAGGGAGGTGAGAGGTACCGAGAACACAAAAAAGAAGATCAAGGGGAAATGTCAGAGTAAAAAAATAGAAGAGCAGGAAAAGCTACAAGCAAGATTTGGAATAATTGGTATAATTTACAAACGGGACAAAAAAAAAACGTGGATTGATTTTAAGGAATGGCAAAATATTACATGTATACCCTATGATGAGTTATTTTTAGCTAAATTTGAAGAATTGAAACAGTATTAAAAGCGAAAGTAAAGGAGTTGGAAAACCGGATTGAAAATGAGGTGTACGAGGCCATAAATAAAGGAAGTAAAAAGTATTAACACCAGATGGATAGTGACAGAAAAAATGAAAGAAGGAAGAAGAGTTTGGAAGGAATGATTAGGGGTGAGAGGTTTCGAAGAAAAAGATGGAGAATATTCTGCAGACGCACCCACATGTTCTACTGAAATTCTATATATAGCCATATCAAAAAGATATGGATGAAAATGTAAAACAATTGATATTAGGACAGCATACCTACAAGGAGATAAACTTGAAAGAACAGTTTATATATCACCTCCGAAAGAAGCAAGAACAGACAAAATACTGAAGTTAAAGAAGGCAATTTATGGATTGAAAGACGAAGCTAAGGTTTGGTATAATAACATTTTAAGAGAAATAATGAACTAATAGATGTAAAGTGACACCCGCGTGGACGATTTATTCTATGAAGGAAATGACATAATCGATGAATAAGTCATAGGGGCAATTAATAAAAAAAATAAAAATAGGAACAGAAGAGCAAGGATTATTTAAATATATAGGAGTGGAAGTGAAACAAGAAGAATGTTTATCGATGAGTCAAAAAAATTATGTAAAACATGCAAACAGATGATGAGATCTACGAACCTATGGAAAAAGGAGAAAGAATTAAATAAAGAAGAAATGACAAGATATATATCAGTAGTAGGAATTTTGTGAGTCAACAAAGTACTGTAGACCAGACATTGCTAATAGTGTGAGTGACTTGAGCAAGACTAATAAGCTAGCTTACGAGAAAGATATGAAGAAAGTAAGTAGAGTAATTACGAAAATAAGAAGAGAAGAGTTAAAGATAAAAATGGAGAAGTTGAGAGAAGGAAGAATTAGGTTTGAAGTGTACACAGACGCTTCACTGGGAAACGTCTACAAAGAGAAGCAACAAATAGGTTATATAATTAGTTTGGCAGATGAAAGTAAGAAAAAAGTGTCAGATATTTTGGAAATCGAGTGTTGCCAAAAATGTGGCGAGATCAACAATGGAGCCAGAAACGTTAGCATTAGTTGAAGGTATTTGAAAAACAAATGGAAAGAAATTACAGTGGAAAATGTTCCTATAGAAATAAAAACTGATAACAAAACACTGAGTAAAGCTATCTATTCCACTCCGGGAGTGACGAGTAAAAGATTGAGGATAGGCATCGCTGTTATTAAAGAAATGATAGAAAGGAAAGAAATAAATAAAATTACGTGGATAAGCACAAAAGCACAGATAGCGGATGTGTTAACGAAAGAAGAAGTGAAAGCTGACAACATGAGGTTTTATGTTGAAGGAAAGAGGACAAGAGAGGAAGAAGAAACAAATGGTTTAGTTGATTAAATCTACAAATTTATCAAATGTATTTTTATAATTATAGGAAAGGGAGTAACGTTATCTTTAAAGAAGGATTTACAGTACTTATTACTAGTGACTAGTGACGACTAAGTTTTTAATATTAGTATTTGCTTTTTTTATATCTTCTTTCTGAAGAGGACATTAAGTGTAATTCCTTCCTTTAACGTTTTAAGTTTAAAAGGCGTTCGTGACCTTTGTTATTTACGTATCTTTATTTAAAATCATTAGTAGTAATTTGTTCGCGTACCCTAGAACAAAGTGGGATCCATCTTTGTTATATTATCACGTATAAAATGAAGCGTAAAGAATAATTACTAAAGTATTTCGTTAATACCAATCGTATTATTTTTAATCTTCGATCTTCTAGAAACATCCATCATCTCTTTAATTTAAGCATTTTTCTTCAAGTGAGTCATTGTTGCTTCGTATCATCAAATTTAATCAGAGTCAATCACAATCTCAAATCCATTCTTGATCATTTCACCAGTAATTCCATCTATAACTGCTGATTAACCACCATTCTTCAACGTTCTCATTCTACCTATTTACCTCATCCCCTAAATACCTACTACTTCTTATAATACCAAAACCAGACACATTCACTCTCCCCTCTTAATTAATCAATGCCAATGTAATGCAGATTTTTTGAAGTATTCCCTCCACACTCTCCTTACGTCCCTCTCATCAGTCATGAAAACACCATCCCTATTCACTGTTCCAAGAAGATTCCCTATAACTTTGTGTCTTTAACCTTTTACACTCCCTTCCTTATTAATTCTTAATATCTAAAATATCTTATTAAGTAGAGTACTTGATAAACTGAATTATTAAATGTAATATTTGGATAAATAGGGTTTTTACACTTGCAGTTATTAATATGGAACAATGTCCCAACTTAATACCAACTATAATAATGAAAAAGAAGTCACTACTGATGAAGTCTGCCAGGAATATTCAGGAAACTCATTGATACAAAATGATTAATTAACATAAGAGAACTATTTTGAAAGTAAATATTAATAAAAAATATTTTTTATATCAGTCTAACTATTATATTATGTAAGTGAGAAAATTAAATTGACTGAATAGTTGCTAAATTAGGCTAACTATCATATTATGTATAGTGCAGAAATCATTCAAATTAACCATAATTTCCCCTTTATAGTTCATTTTAGACACTAGTGGTTATAAGCTAACCAATGTAGCATATAGCAATTACTTAATAAATATATCCTTACCGTCACTTAATTATTAAATTAATCTATCACAGTAAATCTCATTAAAAGCAAATCATATCAACCATTGTTGGGAGACTAACTCATTCAACAGACCAATTCTTAAAAGAAGGTTAGGATTCATTAACCTGAAAAGCACTCTTTCAATTTAAATAGCACATAGAACAAGCATTGTGAAGACCAAGAAGTACGATACATTGCAAGCTCCTGATAAACGGCGATATTCAATTTAAGAAACTTTCACGTCGCTTGCAGAATCTTAACAGCATCAAACCATCGAGTCGAGCCTACCTGGCATCAATCTGGCGGATACGAGTAAAAATGAGTGTTCGAGTAGGATGGTACTGAAAAAGAGAAGTAAGAAAAAGGATATGAGATTAGCTGTTCTGTATCTGGCACTGCGATGTACTTTGAAAAAAGAAAGGACCAAGTTCTTGATATGCGCTTCAGTTAATCTACAATAATTACAAACAAATGTGTACACCCGCGGCAAGCAGAGCTCGTTACCGACCATTAATAAATTTCGTTTTTGCCTATATTGAGTGGTATCACTTTTCAAGGTAAAATATCAGAAGATCGCTTGGCGATTTTGAGACTGTGCAGCTAGTGAGAGCCTGGTACTACACAGATTGGATGCTATCGTTGTTTCTGGCCAACTCGCAAAAGCTCATATATGGAGGCTAAATGTTATATGCTACTAGCTTGTGGACAACATATATCGCAAACCAGAATACTAAGTTTCAGTTCACAAGACTGGATTTCGTGCAACAATCAGCTCCCGAGAGAGAACACCGACTTATTCAATTCAATAAGATTCAATTTGGCAAGCTATTTAACAACGAGCTGGTTTTAGGACCCTAAAATCCAGCAAAAGAAGCAGAGGTTGTTTGGTAGAACAAGAGTGTGAAACCATCTATACGACCCGTGCTGAGAGCGAACATACGCTTAATTTTACTCGCGCCAAAGCAAGAAAGAGAGTCGTTCACTGGCCGCGTGTGAGTGACAAACGTCATAGGCACGCAATACGGCCGCAAGGCGCCACTAAGGCTGGGTCGCGGCCGGACCATCGGGAGTGCTAGTGACATTGCGAAGGTGACAATCTGCTACTCTGCGTAAGAAGAAGCACCTCAGAAAAAAGACGATGGGCATCGTTCTTCGTGTAAACCCAGGAGCAGCTCATGTCATCTGCACTCATCTCATCTCAGATGGAATGCTCCATTTCATTACTACCAGGTTCTTGTATTCAGCTGTCAGCCAAGAGATCTTTGGCTTTCATGTTCTTCTAAGCAGTGAATATGAACTCACGTCAGACATGATCACAAAAATCTGGAAGCAATGCAAAATTTAAATGCACTTTCTATGTTGAAAATTTGGCACTTTGTTTCATGTTATCCATATGGTAGCTAGATGCTAAGCTATAATATCTCAAACTATGGCTCTACTTGATAAGAATTAATCTATAGGCATCTGATCACAGATATGCAACAATCAATTGACATGCTTTAAATAAAGCAATTTAGGAAACGGCTCACTTTGGAATCTTAACTGAAGATATTGATGCTGTGTCCCTCTATTTTACTCTAAACAGACTTACCTTTACCTCTTATCTATGTAACGTTCAATTGAATATTTGCTCGAGCGTTATGCCATACCGAACTTCCTCAAACCATTACAAGGAGATATTGAAAATTAAGGAAATTCACAAATCTTTCCTTATTATTCATTACCAATCAGTACAAATACTAACATCTCCCTGCTCTATATTTGGTCCTAAAATCCTTGGTTTCTTATTTCTGCAGTAATAAAAAGTTATAAGTAAATGACCTGGCTTTCAGCTACTAAACCTTTTTACTGAGCAGGCAATTATAGCATAGCAATTAACAAATAAGAGCTTGAGACATTTGTGCGGTCCATGAGAGAGACGAGCGTCAGCTCAATTATCTGTACAGTCAGAGGTCTGTTATAACGAACATGATCAGCGCAGACTTCCCACGCCCAGTGTTAACCACTCGATGAAACCAAAAACAGTTCTTCCTATTTGCACAATTCGCTGCTCTGGAGATCACCCACCTGGATCTCATGCGTTAAGCGCCTATGCGCCTATATTTTGGGTCCACACTATGGGAAAGAACTTTCATATAACTTATGCATATAGAGGAGAATCTATGACAGCCAAAAAAAAATTTAATCGTTAATTAGACTATCGAAGTTATCCAGGGAGTTCCTATCACTGTAATATAATGTATTATTATGCATTCATTTGTCGATTGACTTTGGTGAGATTATGTTCGATTATTCTATTAATTGTTATTATTAGTCACTATTCATATGATTAATAACTTTCTCATTATGTATTTTAGTATGTTAATATTATTATTAATTATTATTTTTAGTAGCAAATTGTGATTAAGCTCATGCTTTACAATTAAAATTAGATAAAATAATATACATCATTTATAATTTATATTACATATTATTTATTATTATCTATTGTAATTATATTAAACATATATTATCAATTATTATTATTATTATTATTCTGATTATTTTATTATTTTATTATTATTATTATTATGATACCAGTAAATCTCTTACACTATATCTTTTGCTATGTACTTTATCTTCCCTTTTTAATAAACTGTATTATTGCCATTACAAATTTTTTTTCTATGATATCTCTTCAGATGGTGATATATGAGGATCACTAGTGGATATTCTACCGCGGCGTTAAAGGTTTTCAGTTTAGATTAATGCTCGAAGAAATTCTGATAATATTACAGAAGACAAGTTTGCTTCCACTATTCTTCTAGAGTTGATATATGTATGTCCAGATCTTCTATATCAAGAGAAGTAAATATTATTATCCTAGCGAAAATCAGGGAACCTTATGTCAACTACATTAACTACTACTAATAGGTTGCGAAGTGGTCAGAACTAAACTTCAAAGGATAAAAAGGAAGGTTTGTAGCGATATATTTTTATAGGTATATAGATATATATATATATCACATGAAAACGTAAAAAAATAGTTTTTATTTAATGTTTTAAGTTTTCGAACCACTATTTTATATTCTTCGAATATATTATAATTATGTTAATTTTCCAAAAGAACTGATGAAACATACAATATATATATTAACCAAAATTTACAAAATTGAGAAATTAATTTATTTCTCTGTTATATATTATCATTGTTGTGGAAGTACTAACGTCGAAAGTGATCCTGTTTTCAAACATGTGTTTTTTAAACTGTTATATATATATTAGATATATTATAATATGATATTATATTGTTTTATATATTATATAATATATACATAATATATATTATATATATATATTATTTATATATATATATAATATATTATATTAATATATATATATATAATCGTATTTATATATTAATATATATATATAAATTAAGATATTAGTAGTAGTAAATTGAGGCATATCGGTATATATACAATTTGATGTAGTGTATGGGGAGACAGGTATAGTTAGTGCGGTGCTATATACTACTGCTGGTAATAGTGTACTATATACTTGATAAAGGAAGAGGTTACTATATACCATATTTCAACCAGATGAAGTCACTGTTAAGGGAAAACTACTTTTTGGCTATAATAATATTAAAAAATGTATATAAGAAAAATATATTAACTAATTATCATAGTAAATTGTAAAAAATAATTATATATTAATAATATACTTTAGTAAAATATAATATATTGTATATATTATATATATAATTTATATATAATATAATGTATATATATATATATATATTAAATAATTATATATAATATTTATATTAATAATATTATAGTATATTACTATATATATTATATATATTATTAGTAATAAATAATAATAATATATATTATATTATATATATATATATAATATAAATTATAAATATATAAGTAAACTGAACAGTACACTAAAAAAAATCTAATATAAATATGCCTTTATACTTTCTTTTATCTTTACTGTATAATGTAAACATTTTTTTTATGTAAGAATTTTTTTTCAGTTGAATTTTACATACATAAAATGTACTCAAGAAATGTCCTTAATAAATACGATTTTGAAGAAAAACGCTTGTACCAAAATCTTAAAACGCGCTTTAGTTCATTAAATCAGTTAATATTGGGTTTGGCAGGGGTCAAAAGCATCTTCAATTATCTAAAATTTGTACACATTCATTATTTTGAATGCAGGAACAAGATAGGAGGGGTGCTCCATGTAATTAAAAAAAAATTAACGACGATAAATAACCCCCTTTTTGCAATGGTCTAATTATATAAGTATTATATACTATTATATATAAGTTATAGTATAATTATACTAATACTAATACTATACTAATACTATATATTATTAAATATATATAATATAGTATATAATATATCCTACGTGCTCCTGATCGTGGAATGGAACATGTCTCTTATAAAACTCATTGAGACTTCCTATCCCCAGAAAGAATCCTTCAATAAAAGAATAAATAACATGTACAAGACAATCGCTACCGACATGTATTCACATAGAAATATGTTACTTTTCGTTATTCTTGATTGAGCGTAAAAGGTTAACAGATATGTGGTTTTTTTTTTGGTCCTACCACGCCAATTTTCTCGATTGGCGATATTAGCAACTACCAAACTATTTCCTCATTTTACTGTTTACCAGAGATGTTTCCTCCACGTGTACTTTGGATATGTTTTTAGTATGGTTTAGAGATTGTAATCGTGTACTGAGTTTTTGGTAATGAAAGAGTATATGTGTACATGGAATATATATACGATATATATATATATATAGTAATATATAGTATAATATATATATATATATATATATATATATATATATTATATATATATATATATATATACTTTATGGAGTACCTACTACTCACTACCTCAAATGACCTCGCTTATATATATAATAATTGTATAACTGAAGGGTTTGATTGCCCTTTAAATTAATTCAACTATTCAATTAAGACACTTTTTAATTAAAACATATTGAAATATTTCTGCCATCAATTTTAATAATTTAACATTGCAGCTATACAATATTATATAATGCCAACAATGACGGGCTCACACATCTTGCTTTCGTCTTCTTTCTTATCAGACCTTGTTCAGAGTAAGAGTTCATTCCATGTACAATCTTTAAGGCAAAAAGATATAAATTTTTTTATTTGGATGTTACTTTTTTTTATTTTTCTTGACGATCCTAATGCATATATATGGATTCTGAATGAAGTCCTCATCTGTTAGCTTCACCGTCTTGTTGACTTAAAAAGTTCGCCTGAATTTTTTATGATATTTGCTTAATAATTTTTCTTTTTTGATTGTGGGAGAGACAGAGAAGATTGGTTGCATATTTTGAATATCTATTGTATGATTCCGGGTTGATCTCTGTGTGTTACCAACGCTGAATTAATTCTGCCAGATAGCAAATCTTGTTTGTTTTGCTCTCGACGTACTTTCAAACATCATGTTGTCTCGCCATAATATGAGTCAGAACAGTGGTAAAGCTAAATTATTGAAGCATATATACTATACCAAGAATTCAGAATCTTTAATAAACAAAGACGGTGAGCTAAAAAGTTGACTTCATTCAGAACTATAGCATTAGGATCGCAAGAAAAATAAACAAAACGTAACATCCATCTAAAATAATTTATCCTTTGTTAAAATTTATGAATGAACTCTTACTCCTTGAACAGGTCTGAACAACACACAAAAAGAATCAGATCGAAAGCAATGAGTGGGCCGTCTTATTGGGCATTACTATTATTGTTATACTGCTAAGTGTTAAATTTTTAATTAATTTGCTTTGTGAACAAAATTTTAATTAGTTTCTAATTAAAAGTTTTAATCGTATTAGTTGAATTAGACTTAATAGGGCAATCAAAACTTAGTAAATATTGCAAAACTGTTTCAAAGGGGGTAAAGGAATCGATACGTTTACTATATAGCTATTATATAATCAATACTATACATATATTATATATATATATATATATATATATATATATATAATATATAATATATATTTTCATATATATATAATTCAACTCTTTAAAAATTCCGTTATATTAACTATATATATTACTAAACATTTACTATATATATATTATATATATATACTATATATATTATATATATATATATATAATACATATATAATTATATATATATATAATATAATATACTCTATAACTAATTTATATATACTACTATATATATACTACAAAAGAGACACCTCAGAAAATCAACTATATCAATATTATATATATATATATATACTATAATATATATATACTACCTATATAATATATATACTATATATTATACTATAATATTATTCTGTTGTCAGGTTTATTTCGAAAATATAATATGCTTATACACACACAAATATTAGCGAACCTCACTCTATTATCCTCACCCCGACTATCTATCCTCACCAATGTCAGTTCATTATAATTAGCCACGTCAGTGTAAAAATAGCCCTAACCTATTTTTTTATGTGTGAAGAACTTACATTTTAAGACGCAACAGTGCCTTATCAGAAACGCCATCCTGTGCTACCTCTACACTTGGAAATCTGAAAACTAATCCATCTGTAACTTCACCTTGTGTCAGCACTTGATCTTCAAGTTTGTCAACTACGACATTAGCAGCACAACTTTATGCTCTCTTAACCTTTTCAAGCCCATTTACTTCATCAACACTACAGTGTCCTCCCTCTAGACGTGCACATTTACTCACCATCACACGAACTCCACCGTGTGCTCCCACAACAAGTGCATTTGTGCACAGTTCTTCATCAACACCACCTTTACATTCCTCCTCGAGCCCAAAGCGATTACGTACCACTTTATCTGCAACATCTTTAACAAATATGCCATCTATATGAACGCGCTCCATATCTATCGTATGAACATCACCTTTGTTTTATGATATATCTACAGCTCTTTCAGATTTTATTTTATCATTTGGAAAGAGTCACCTTTCTGGTAATAATGGGCATTCTTAGTCGGAGCAGGTTATATACAGAAGATCTACTAGGATTTTGGCAAGTAACCCTCAACTATATCAAAGACCTTGACTAAACAGCTTGCCCAACCTTGGGCAGAACACAGAATGAACTTGCACGGTCAACCGCGGTCGATTAAAGAGACCATCCAGAAGGCATTTCCAATAACCAACATTCAAGTGAGACCTTCATCTACAGAGCAGCAAATGAAAAAATGTGTCTTATGTACACGAAAAGAAAACAGGAAAACCAAAAAGTTCTGTGAATCAGGCATGAAACCTGTTTGTTTCCTAAACAATCGTCAGTTTTTTATATGCTTTGATCGCTAGTATAAGACAAGGTAAGAGAAGATTACACTGGATGACAGAATTTTTGTTAAATGGATATCATGAACGGTTTCTTATGTATTTCGGTACGCTAAAAACGAATATAACCTCCAAATTTGCACAACGGGCTTAGCTTTTTTGTAATTTTACTTATTTCATAAACTAACAATATAATTCACGGAGTGTAATAAAATGTCTTGTTTTGTTTAACTCTATTTTCTTGCGATTTTATGAAAAAAAGGTGATCGCCAGAAATATAAAGCGTATAATAAGTAGGAACCAAAAAATAGATAAAATAAATGACAAACATGATAAAACATGTTTAGCGAACACGATAAAAATAAACCTCAGTCCGACGTTTTTCATGAGATTTGCATTCAGTTTGTATCTGGACGTTGAATATGAGGTGTGTGATATTAATATATTGTTGATATATATATATATATATATATATATATATATATATATATATATATATGTATATTATATATATAATATATATATATATATATATTATATATATATATATAATATATGATATATATATATATATATATTTATATATATTATATATATTATATATATAATATATATACTATATCTATAATATTATATATATATATATATATTATATATATATTATAATATATATATTATATATAGATATATAATATATATATATATTATATACTATATATATACGTTCAAATTGTTTAATGTCTACTACAAATTAGGTACCTTAATTAAAATTGGCCACGAAATTGTAAAAATGATTCAAACAAATTTTGTACATTTGTGGTGAGGTAACGTTAAAGTCCCAAATGAGGCAATATTCCTCCCTTAAAGAAAAAGGCATATAAACTTTATTTGGAAATTAAGCTTGGAGATAAAGATTCAATCATTGGGCACCTCGTAATCAGCTTTGCGTGGTGGGCGTTCTGTGAGGTGCAACAGTTAACTTGTGATTGGACTTAAATGACGGCACAGTACCTAGTATAGCCATTTCGCAATTCCAATATTAGTATCGCAGGACAAAAGATTCACAAAAAGAGACTGGATATTGTTGTCTATAAATTCAATTAAATGATCGGCATAGCAATCCAGACCAAGAGGACCATTTAAACTTATCTGAGCATGAGCCGCTACAACGCGGCTGTTTAGGCCTAATCACGCAGAGCGCAACGTTAAGTAGCTTCCGTATCCGCAATAACATCTGCTACCATGAAAATGTAAATCTCCTGTTCGAACCCTCCGAACGAAAGAGATTTATAATATACGTTACCAGAATCAATGACGTCTTTGTAATATGAACATATTGATTAATATATGTGTAAAGCTAAAAACTCATCCATAAGAATTTAATAACAGTACATGAAATCATAATGATTTAGAAAAGCAGCTGTGAAGATTGATAATGAAATAGCTAAAAATTAATTAGGCATCTATGATTAAAAGGGTTTATATTTTACTTGAGAAGGGAAACTAACCGTTTATCTATTTATCGGCACACGAATGATAAGATATTCGCTAATGCTTTCGTCGTAGAGTATTATACGGCAAATGAAAGTGAAGTACTGAGATGTTGATTTACATTATGACTCATGTATTGGATACGTCTCATGATACTCTAATGATGCGTATGTTTATAGTTTACTATTCGAAACACTATTACTTTAAAAGCAGTACTTCTTCATAATGGAATATGAACCTTCGAGACTAAAATTCCTATTGGTAATGGCACCATAATTGGAAAAGGACCTACGAAAAATTACACTTGTTATCGATAAATACGAATATAACAGCATTTTTGATAATTATTAAGCGGGACTCTTAAACTATATGGCTCATTATATTAAAATGATACAAGTTTGCAAAGCTTCTAATTTTATTTTAAAGTGGTAAAAAAAAATCCTTTGTTTCCTGTTTTCATCAGGCGTCGGTATAGCGAAAGAATTGGCTGTGGCGCCTTTGCTTGTCGCCCTTTTTAAAAATTGTTCGCGTAGTGCGCCTTTTGGCGGCCTAAATTGATAGTGCGCCATAGGGCGCATAGGCGCAACTCGGTGGCGCAAACGCCAGCTCTTGATATATATATATATATAATATAATATATATATTAATATATATTAATATATATTATATATATATATTGTATATTATATTTATATAATATATATATTATATATAATAGTATATATATATAATATATATTATTATATATTAAGTCAAATTAAATATACATTGCCGGGGCCTGGGTCATTTGAAAATGCCGGGCCTTTTTCATAAAAATGTAAATAGATAAATTTAATTTTGAAGACAAATATTTTAATAATTATCTGAAAATAAGTAATTTTAAATTTTACACTCCTCATATATTATAAAAACGTCACAATATTGCGTATCATACAAATATCAAATATGTAGTGCTACTAAACATATTGGCGTATATATATAATACGCTCCACTTTTAGGGACGTAAGTGATATGTAGTACTTCTAATATAATATTATTATATAGTTATATACTTATAGTATATATATTATATTTATATATATATTATAAAAATTTTGATATTTTATATAATTTTATATATATATATTATTATATAATATATATACTAATCATATATATTATATATATAGTGTAATGATTGCTCCGGTTGACACATAGCCCTTCTTCGATATGAAGGACTTAGAGTTAGTAGGTCTGAAACATTTGGAATATAATCTATATTGGGATAGACGAATTCGTTTAAAATTTCAAGTCTGTAGGATGTATTAGGGGGGGTCACGCCGAGAGGTAGCCGCTGCCGCGTTGATAACCTTTTGGCTTTCGCAAACATATAGAGTTTATTGTTTTTATTAGTTTCATTTTTTTAAAAGCAAAACGGTAATCATCGGATCCAGGTGTTCGTCGCATGAAGAGGAGAGCGACCTGAGCGGGCGCGACGGTGTAAGCGTTGCGTGCACATACACCCATGTTATTATTATTATTATTAGTCAGAACCGTTTTCTCAATGAGAGTTGATTAACATTCCCTGGTAACGGGAATCGTTTTTACGCATCCCGACGTTGCTTTCCGCGAGGTTTCTTCTTCGCATCCGGTTCTGATTCCAATTATATCAACATGGGTTAGAGTTAACGTTTCGCTTTCAACTTGGTATATGTTCTATGAAGGTGATAAACTGATCCCAACGCGAGTTTTGGTGACCGTAGGTCCCCCTAAGGGGGTGCTGCCGCCTTAGCGCCAAGGTCAAATTCGTCCTGACCCTGTTAGGCACGTCGGTGTAATTGGATGTGAGTATATGTGACGTAATCTCGTCGGAACGAGATTACGTTCCTCCGCGTCCTCCTCCATAAATGGGGGAAACGCTGCCTCTAAAATTAAAAAATTCTTAGAAAGACTGAAACTTGGAGAAAGGGTAGAGGAGTTGGAGTCTGAGACGAAGACGAGTCGGAGTTGGATTCGGTTTGTCCCGGGGACCCCACAGGAGATGGGTCCCTTCCTGAAAAAAAAAGAAGAAAAATGCATGGAATGCAAAACAGAGGAAGAAGAAGAAGAAGAAGGAAGAAGGGGAGGAAAAGGGGAAGGAAGAGAATGAAGAATGAGGAGGAGTAGGAGACTGAATTCAGAGTTGGCTCCGGCAGCGTAGGTGCTTGGGAGCACTGCAGGTGCCGAGTTAATTAAACCTTCGTATAAAACAATGTTGGTGTCTTATATCAGGGTTATCGAGCCCATGATCTCGAAATATGATGGTTTTATAGCCCGTTGTACGCGGTCGTCTAGGACCCCCGAATTAAGGGGGGGGTCACACGATGAAAAAGAAGAGCACAGAGTGCAAAACAAGGGGAATAAAAAGGGAAGGAAAATAAGAAGGAAAGAATGGAGAAGAGTCTGAACAAGAGAGGGAGTTGAACAGAATGCACGGTGCTGGCTCCGGCTGCGGTGTCTGAGTTATGTAAAATATTTGTAATATGCATATGGTGTCCTTTATATGTTATGGGTCCTGTATTTCGAAAATGAATTGGTTCAGACCATCAGGAAAGATAAAAATAAAATATAATAATAATTGTCTTATTCTTTTGTTTATAACGTAAAAATTCACGTTTTAACATACCCTAAAGCATAACTTCACTAAATGAAGCTCACATCCAGCCGCATCCACCGCCCTCCTGACATCTTGACTCTATTGATCTTATTGAATTAAGGGTCATACATTTTGAGTATCTTTTTTGGTTGACATAACATCAAAAAAAATTCTAGTGTTTCCCTTTTTTTTTCTACAAAAGATCCACCAATAAATGTTGACGTAAAAAGTTTTTTCGCATTAAATAACGCTTACTTGTATCATCTGATATGAATATAACCTCACAACAAGACTAGAACAATCTTAACCAGGAATAAACGTAAGTTAACAAAGATCCATTAACATCCAGTAAAGTAGATAACATAACATCCACAAACGTAACTTATTCACACTTGTCAAGCTGTTCTAACATAACATGTTAAATTTTAACATTAACATGGTATTATGTAACAAAAATTTTACTTAATTGTGTACTATCATACAGACGAGAAAGTGTGCAGGTGTCACAAAGTTTTCATTCTTAAATAAAGTCACATAAATTCCAGAATAAGAATATATGTATCAAGGCAAACAGACACATCTTAAACAAGATAGTGGTTAAATTGCAAATTTCAACTTACTCATTCCGTAAAGTTACTAAATGCGGACATACAGCCGCAACTTTTTCATACTTTTGTCAACATATTCTCAACTGACAATGTTAATTTTACATTATAGAATATTTAAACAAAAATTTTAGCATACTTTAACATTTTTAGCTATGGGTAAAGACAAACAAAGTCAAGTTTTACCTTCTGAAAGCTAAACTATGAACATACAGACTTACACACAACACAGTAGAATAAATCATATCATGTGTAAATAAAATCGAACTATGAGGGAAGTAAAACGAAGTTTCTTATTTTATAACATATAATTTTCATTTGAAAAGAATATATTAAATTACATAAAAATATAGTTTATTTAAATATAATAATTCATCTAATCAGAAGAACAGTAGGATCAATTGGATACGCGGTTTATATATCTCCTAAAGATTCCTCCTTAAAAGGATTAAGTATAAATCGCTTCAGCACAACTCCACATTTTTCGGGATATTTTGATTCAGCAGCACTCATTCGTTCTCTCATACAAGAGAGAAGTAAAACTTATCCAGGCTGGATAGTTATTATGCACCCTGTCAGTATTATACGGGAACCACAATGTATTGCGGTGTCAACTATATGATAGATTACACATTGTGCTATATGTATTTAAGTCATCATAAGTATGTCCATGTTAAGATTGTGATGTTAATTCGTTTTTTAATTTAAGCCATGCTGTATGCATATTTTCAGATTTCGAACTTGAACCTATACCGTTTTATTGGTAGTTTTGGTATAGTTGACTGGTTTTCTTAGTAATGATGTTTTGCGGTGTTCTCGGTTATTTACTATGAGGTCACACAATCGTGGGTTTCAGTATTGCGTACATCAAGGTTTTAATAATGTCCACACGACGGAAGCACAAAACGCTATTCTATTATGACTTCACACTGTACCTCTGATAGTTATTTCACTACTTCGTCGGATCATCAGATACGAACACTTATCCTCTCCCATGCAACGCGTATGTCGATAATGCTTGATGAATCCATCAGCCATGAAAGAATAAAGGTCTATTATTTGAGCCTCTGGCAGAATACATCAATGTATCGGTATCCATCAGGTTGACGATAAATTTATTGACACAACGTTGGGAATAACGAAGCTCTTCGTGAAGATACTAAAACAGACGTGGAGATGCGGGGAGATGTCATGGTACCAGCACAGAGAAAAAATGTCCTACTGACGGAAAACGTATGCGTAAACAACCCTTATAGGTATTGAGATTCTTTCCTTCAGCCAATCAGATAAGAAAGTACAAGAGAAATAAACGCACGAAAGCGAACCATATAGTGTCACAGGGTATATATCTCGTGTAGAACAGCAACAAAACAACACAACAACAACAACAACAACACAACAACAACAACAAAACATAGTAAAAATAAGTTCTTATATGCCTAAGGGCACCAACGAATACCTATGCAACCTCAACATTGTTTTTCAACATTAATTACGAGCAACTGATTAACCAGCACTAAAATATAAAGGCATAACAAAAGTCTAACGCACCTTACGTTAGAAAAAACCGACTAACTTAACAAAGTGCCATACTGTTAATAGCAGTAGTACTAGCAAGCATACAAAACGTACCTATTCACACTTTTTTTCAGCATATCTCTCTAACATTTCAATGTTAATTTTTACATTAACAACTGATTTACGTGAGTTTTGAGTATCATTCTCGGATAAACATAGAATAAATGAGTTCTTTATAATACTACCAAATTGAAATATATGCTACATAACAAGGTTTTCAATATTATATTAGTTACATAGCATCAATACTGAAACTCATGAAATAATGTAACAGAAACTAACATAACTTAAGCAAGATAAGTTTTAAACTGATTAACACGCTCCCCCGCCTCCCTGGTGACTAATTTCATAGGACAGTTTTCCGAGTGGGAGAGCGGGATGAGTGTAGTAGTTGCGGGGGCTGGTTTGTATAGATCGATCGTGAGGTCGAATACCTGGCAACCTTATCCAACCGCCCCCCCCCACCGCGGCCCCCGCCGCGCCGCTGTATAACTAACATTGCTCAAACGAACCTATTCATACTTTTTCCCCGCTTTATCTCAACATATTAACGTTAATTTTTTCATTGACATTAGTAATACTTTAACAAGGATTTATTCATAATCTTGAACCATGTATCATACAAACGAATAATGTATGAACATAGCAAAGTTTATTAAAAAACATAACACAAAAATTAAGTTCTTTATATACTAACACATCGAATATATGTTAACCAACAAGAGCTTTTAGCGCAATAAAGCTACCAGTATCCTAACCGCAAAACTAAGAATAATAATGTACAAAAGGCAAACTTAAATAAACCTGTGTTGAAAATCAGCTACATCCTGAAGAATTCCCTACGTGTAAAGGTCAACCGTAGCTAATAGTGTTTATCAATCTGCGATAAGTAATAATTAATTAAACATTTAAATGTTGTTTCTTTTTTATTTTTTTTCTTTGTTTTTCATTTATTTAGAATAAATTATACAAAAATAAAATTCACTTTTCTCGCATATCAGAACAGGTAACACCGCATCTCATAACAAAATCCTGCACACATATGACAATTTCTATCAAGATACCACATCTGGACTCGCAATTAACACCATCTTCATCAACAGTGTCCACTTCGTCTTTGAAGTATACAAATTCGACACTATGAATAACACAATAGCATAGCAAAATTTCTAGGGCAACTACATTCCCTGCAACAAAAACTTAACCTCGGGCTCAACGGTTTCCACACATATCGTCAGTTAAAAAGTAATATCTTCAAATCATCATTTCTAACAATCAGTAGGTTATTTGTCACATTTGTTACATAGAAATATTTACATAACGTACCTAACTTAACGAAAACAGTTGTTCATTAATCAAGAGTATCTAAAGCAACACAAAACCTTCCGAGAGAAAACCCAGGGGGATGTGCTCCTTATGTAACCCTAACGTTCATCGAGGTCCATGAAATATTTTATCTTACCTATGTTTAGACCGCTCCCTTTCAGAAAATATTCATTTAACAAAACTGTTAGATTAAGCAACAGCGCATAATACAGAGGCGATTTGATAGCGCTGTATGGCACTGTAAGATACTGGAGATACCCAGAGGCAAGCCAGAAGACACATTCTCGGGGTATCCTGACGGGGTGGTAGCGGTAAGGGCCAGCCCTTTGAGCTGAGCCTTTAGCAGCTAAAGAGTATTATCTAACAAAATTCCTTAACAAATGACCAATCTATCAGAGATACCAGCATCTCGATCTTGATTGAACTATCTTCATCAAGTGGGGTCACACCGTCTCTGTGTATATACGCATTTGAAATATGAATAAAACGTAGACATTAGCAATTCTCGGGCAAACCTGAATTAATCAACAAAACTTTAACCTAGGCCATCGTTTCTAAGACATCATCGCCAGGTACACAGTAATTTTTACAAAACTGCATCATTTCTCCTCCAATCAGTGTTAATTTCCACCCTTTCATAGTAATATTTAACATAACGTAAGCGGGCTTTAATAAACAATTTTCATTAAACCAAGAGTATCTAAAAGCAACACTAACCTCCCGAGAGAAACCAGAGGGATGCGACCCTAAAGGGTGTGAATCTTCGAGAGGGGGGATCACTTGAGGGGTTGTAAGCGGCGCCTGGGCTCAGGCGCCGAAGGCCCTGAGGCTTACCCCCTTCCTTCGGGGGTAATGCCGCCATTACACCGCTTCGGGGTGATCCCCTCTCAGGATCACACCCTTTCAGGGGTCGCATCCCTCCGGTTTTCTCTCGGGAGGTTGTGTGTTGCTAGATACTCTTGGTTCTGAACCTGTTTTTATTCGTAAGTTGCTACGTTATGTTAATATATAGACAGGGTGAATTAACACTGATTTGGTTAGAACAATGATGAGTTTTGTAAGATGATTACTGTGTTACCTGACGATGATGTGTTAGACGTGAACCTAGGTTTAGTTTTTGTTGAGTAATGTCAGGTTTGCCCGAGGAATTTGCTAATGATGCTAATTTGCTATAGTTCAAATGCTGTTATACCAGAGACGTGTGACACTTTGATGAAGGATAGTGTCAATTCCGATAGATCGAGATGCTGGTATTCGTCTGATCGATTGTATTTGTTAAGGGATTTTTGGTAGATAATAGTCCTTACCTGTTACATAAGGGCTTCAGCCCAAAGGGCTGCCTTTACCGCTTACACCCCTTCAGGTACCCCGAGCATTGGGTCCTGTGCATTCTCTGGGTGGTATCTCCACGTATGCTTACAGTGTTAAGTGCTATAATTGCCTCTGTATGATGCGCTGTTGCCTTATATCTACGTTTTTTTGAAATATTTGTTCTCGAAGGGGGGCGGGGTTAAAATAGGGTAAGGATAAAAAATTATTTCATGTTACTCCTCATGAAAGCCGTTTAGGTTTAAGGGCACTCCCCCTGGGCTTTTCGTCTCGGAAGGCTTATGTTTTGCTTTAGATCTCTTGATTAATGAACGTTTATTCGTAAGTTTAGGTACGTTATGTTAATATTACTATGACAATGTGAAAATAACCCTGATTTGTTGAAGAAATGATGAGTTTTGTAAGATATTATGTGTTAACTGACGGTGATGTGTGTTAGAACGTGAGCTAGGTTCGTTTTTGTTGGGTAATGTTAGGTTTT
>JABUQX010111354.1:0-22964 GCA_015478945.1 Trachelipus rathkii | reverse complement strand
ATTAACAATGTAATTATTGCTTCTTTCTGAATTCTACCTCTCGCCATTAACTCCAACATTCGAGGATGGCGTTCTTGAGATACCCCTTTCTACAAGAGTCTTCTTCCATTTTCTATCCAATTCCGTGGACCACGGTCTTAATCCCCTCTTACAAACTCCTTACGTGTACTCCACAGCTAAAGTCTGAAACACTTTTCTTCTGACTATGGGAACTTTCATATATATATATATATTATATACTATATTATATATAAGATATATTATAATTATATAATAATATAATATATATTATTATTATTATATATTAATATATTAAAGTTATATTATATCTATTATATTATATTTATATATACTATTATATATATAAATTATATACATTATACATATATATATATATTTTACAATTTGTAATGTTAAAAGTTTTTTCAAAAAAACAATGGAGGAAAAAATTGAAAATTTTAAAAATTTTACGTAAGTCTGAAATGAAAATTGTAGATTTTTTCTTTAATTATAATTTTATTAATTTTAATCAGACACAAAATTTGAACGTATTCTTTTTAAAATATTTTAAGAACTATAATTTTAATTTAACATTTCATATATATATACCATGGAACTTTTTGTATTTATATATATATATATAAATTACTAATATATTATACTATGATTATATTATATATAATGTTACTAGTACTACTATTAATTATATATATATATATATAATATATATATACTATATATTATATATATATACGTAAAAAAAATATTTATTATATACGTTATATATTATATATATATATAATATATATATAAATAATATACCGTACCATATATATATATATATAGCATACATATATATATATATACCTATATACTTATAAGTACTTATATACTTTAGTATATAACATCAATATTACTTACTATATTATATATATATAATCATACGTACTGACTATACTAATAGGATAAGGTTACCTAAACGGTGAGGCATATATAAGAGAAAACTGCGGCATTTTATAGCATTATTTGATCTTCGACGGGATTCATTTACCCAATTTTCCTCAAATCTTTACCCCATTAACATCACAACCACAGACCACCATTGTACATCATTTTATGTTGAGACATAGTTGAAAAAGTTGTATTAGTTGATACGAAAATTTTGATACATATGTATATCGATATATCATTACATATACCTATATATGTACCTGTATATATCAACTACATTATATACTAATACAGTATCTACTACATATATATGTATACTATATATATATATTAGTATCATATAAATATAACTAAATATACTCTACTCATTATAGCATACATATATGACTATACTAATATTAACTACTATTATAATCCCCTATACTTCTTAATAGTCTCAGATAATAGCTACGTTACATATATATTATGTTATTAATTATATTATATTAATATATAATATATTAATTATATATAATATATTATATAGTAATTATATATCATTATATTATATTATATCTATATATAAGATATATATAATACTATATTATATATATTAAATTATTATATATAATACATATATATATAATATAATCCTTACCTTCGCCCTTGCCGCCGGCCGATTGAGATAGTTACCACAAGCACCGCTCGCGAGCAGCGTGCAATTTAGAGGCTAGAAGCTTGTAACGGAGACGATCTGCGATGCCACTACATCAACCTGCTGTGGCATCTATACCTATACGGTATTGTTTAGTTTATAATTTTATTTATCAAAATTGTTAAAATATCCCTATTTGAAAAATAATTTTAACTTACAAGAATAAAAATACAAATTTTTGAAAAATGAAAAAAACAATCTTTCATTTTTAAGACATAATAAAAACTACACAAAATCGACTTTATGGAACTTTTTCAAATTTTTACTTTAAAATATAATTAAATCTTTTATTTCTGATTTTTCCTCGGATCATAAAATGAATTTCTTAGTTTAATCATTTAGGAACATTTACCTAAATATATATATATATATATATATATATTTATATATATATAATATATATATACTTACTCTACTATATATATATACTCTGTTATTATATATATATATTATATATATATATATATATATATATATAAATATAGTATTATATTAATATAATATATATCAATATAACAGAATATTATACTATATATATAGGTATCTAGCTATATACTATTTACAGCTTATTATTACCTATATTATCAACTAGTATATATATATTATATATCTATACTATATATACTCATATATGATAATTTCTTTGTTTTCGGCCCCGAAATCGAGATATTCCGCTACGTAGACGTATAATTTTATCGCCTTGCTTCCTTCCCATACCTTACCCTCAACTCATACTCAATTTCATTCATAAACACTATCCACCATAACATTAAATTCCATTGAACACTCTTCATTAACAACCACCTTACCAGTTTCTAGTTACTTCTCATGACTCGGTCCTCTACCTCTAACATTATTTCAATTCACTAATTTGATAGAAAAACCTACATTCAACCCTGCTTACATCCACTAGTTCTCTTCACATAATCTAAACACTAAAATTGTTACTCTTTCTTCCCTTTTTTTACGTGCTTTCCGCATATGTTCTCCTTCCTACCTTCAACCTCAACTTGATTTTTTTACCCTCACCTCCACTTTCAAAAAACTTTCTTACCCTTCTCATATCATCCATAAGGCCTTGAAAAAGGCTAACATAACCTACTACAATCCTCCTATTAACCGCTCCTTTAACTAAAACTCTTTCCTCCCTCTACCCCTAAATTTTCCTTTCCCCAAACCACTAATTTTTAACACATATCCCTTTCCCAGAACTTCTACGGGGTTTCAACTTCCTCTGACTACTCCTCTCCTCTTGTAAAAAAACAAACTTTTAAACCTCACAGTCATCAAACCCCCGCCCCCTCTAAATGAACTTTCCCCCAATTGTATCTAAAAATTCTAAAATTCCCTGGTAAAGATTGCCGACCTCCCCTCTTAACCATTGGCGTGGAAACCCTTTGATTCTTACACCCGTGATTTCTGGACCTCTCTACCCATCATCGATAACACAAAATTCGCTCCTTGACACTCTCCATTCGTCGTTTCTACCTACACATTTCATATCCATAACATAACCATTTGCACTGGCTATATCTCCATGTACAAGCAAACTCTACTACAACAAACTAACACTCTATCGAAATCGTTTTTGGGCATCATTAATTAAATAATATTCTCACTATTAACTACCAAAAGGGTGACATTACAAGCCATGAACACCAGATGCAAACCAAAAATTAACTATTTTTGTCAGATACAACAAAATGTTTTTAAACCAAAAAAACTCTAAATTATCATAACTGAAATCCTAAAAAAATTTAACCTCCGATCAATTCTCGAACATATTTTCACCTTAAGTTTATAAAAAAATATCATTCTTGGAACGACTGTCGATGTCCGTTATCCTGGTGCCAGTCTCAGCAAACTAAAAAGCTTATTGAAATCTTAGTTAAATACTTAAAATTGTTAATTGTAATTTATATAACTTTTAACCTTTAGGATTGTTTGATTCTTCAATATTTCATCATTGCAAAGGCCTCCTACTTATTAAATATTTGAACCCGGCAATCATTGGCTTTAACTCCATATATATAATGTTATATATTATATATTACTGAAGAGATAATATAAAAGTTTTATATATAATATATATTAGTAATAGCCTCATCTATATATATATATATATATATATTATATTACGACTTTTAAACTTTTTAATATATATATATATAATATAATATATATATATATATAATATATAATATATTATATATATATATATATATATATATATATATATATATATTATATATATATGTATATATAGTATTTATTATATATAATATAAATATATATATATATATCATACTATAATATATGATATATATATATATAATATATAATATTTAATATATATAATATATATGACGTGAATGGCGGAGTTTTGTGAAGGGGTATGGTTGTGAGTCTAGCCTAGCGGATGAACCCGTACGCTGACGAGATACCACAGTGGGGCTCCGTCTCTGTATTGTGAAGTCATTGGATGGATTTATCCCTGCGACAGGATCACACTTAAGGGTATTGAGGAGAAGGTGTTTGGGGGCTTCGACTTACCCTCATGTTCTTCAACTTAATTATTTTACTTGTTCATGATAAGCAATCTACCTCTACCTTGAGGAAAGTGAAAAAATTATAAAGAAAGAAATAAATGAATATTAAATTCATACCGATTCCTTAATCAAGAAAATTATAAATATTTAGTTAGATTGATAATGACTACGCATGAAATGGAGTGATTGGGAAAATATTACTAAAACTCTGTTACAGAATTTATAATACAAATTACATATGTTTAACTGAGTAATACACACACACACACACACAACACACACACACACACACACACACACACACACACACACACACACACATATATATATATATATATATATATATATATATATATATATATATATATATATATATATATATATATATATATATATATATATACCTATATATATATTAATATATATATATATATATATATTGCTCCGATTCCAGCTCCAGCTCCGGCTCCGGCTCCGGCTCCGGCTCCGGTTCCGGCTCCGGCTCCGGCTCCGGCTCCGGCTCCGGCTCCGGCTCCGGCTCCGGCTCCGGTTCTTACTTCAAGCAAAATCTTGTATATCCGATGCTTTGATTAAAGCTCCAGCTCCTGCTCTTTCTCCACGCTAAACCTTGTATCTCCATTGCTCCGATCGCAGCTTCGGCTCTAACTCCTCTCAAAACTTTGTTTCTCCGTTGCTTTGACTCCAACTCCGTAGCCATAATTTAAGCCATGGATACAAAATTGTTATCTAACAATTTTTAATTTATTTTCTATCTTTCCTTTTAAACACATTTTAAATTGTGAAAAACGTCAAAAAAAATTTCCTTATTCAAAATCACTTAAAATAAATACAATCTTTTATTCTTCAGTCTCCAATCAATAACTCTCTTCATTTTTAAATCATTCCAAGAACCAATAAAAGAATATCAATAGTCTTTTAAAATATTAATCAACTGTCGATATATTTTTTTTTTTTTTAAATTTACATTGTCATCAAATTTGTCTTGATATTCTGTGTTTAACATGATTTTTAATTCAAAGAGCTTTTGTTATAATTTAATTAGATACGTGTCGAGCTCTTGTCAAGCCTTGTCAAGACTTGTCAAGCGACTTTAAAGACAAAAGGAAATGTAAATACTGGAGTTTAGGTGTGAATGAATTAGATTAAATTAACACGCTTTTACTCTATTCATGTTTCTTAGTGAACACAATTGATCTACAAATTAAGTAGTTAAGTGATATATTATATATATATATACTAAATTATATATTAAAACAGTATATCGTTATATATTTGTTTCCATCTCAAGTTTTTATATATAAATATATATTATTTTTTATATTATAATTTTTTCATGTATATATTTTCATAAATATATATATTTTCATATATATATATATTTATATATATATATATATATATATATATATATATATATATATATATATATATATATATATATATATATATATATATATATATATATATATATATATATATATATATAATATATATATATATATATATATATATATATATATATATAGTATATATATATTTATTTTTATGGAGTGAAGATTGATGGTAGGAACATCAACTCTGTTAGATACGCCACACAACCCTTCTTTTCGAAAGCAAGAAAGATCTGGAACGGCTTGCTCGAAAGTTCAAGGAACGTAGATAGGGCTGTGTCTGAACGTCAAGAAATCTAAGGTGAGGACAACATTCCAAAACGGCAGATGTTGAATGAAGATCATCAATAAAGATATTGAGACTGTCCAAGACTTTATATTTTTGGCCCCAGATTTGACCAAAGTGCGGGTACTACTTCGGAAATCAAGCAACGATTGACTCTTGAATTGAGTGCGATGGTGAGTATGAACTTTATCTCGAAAAGAAAGAACATTAACACTGCAACCAAGACAAGGCTGGTCGATGCTATCATTTTCTCTATAGCTACAGCACCTACGGATACGGGACTTGCTCTGTTAGGAAGACAAACAGAAGTACCGATGCCTCTGAGATGTGGTGCCGGAGACGAGTGTTGTTCATTTCTTGGTCATCAAGGATTGCCAACCAAGTGCTCCTGGATTGGACCATGTATGAGACCTCGATGAAGGCCCGAATCACCAAACAAGTTTGTCATACTTCGAACATGTCATGCGCAGTAATTCACTGGATATATTACTCATATTGGGAATGACGAGTGGAAGTAGGAGGAGGAGGAGACGACCAAAAGTCCGTTGGTTCGATGCGATCAAATATTAAATGGTGTGTCAAACTCAGAAAAGTTGGCATTCATAGAACAGTTTTCAAAAGAGTTAATTTAACCATAAATTCCTTAAATTTTATTCTATTTATTCCAAACAAAACACAAAGCATTTAGGGAGCTCTAAAACGTTTATATTGGGCGTTTTCTTATTCTCTATTCTCAACTCCGACTCAAAAACAATGTTCAATTTGTGGTTTATATAGCTTGTCAAATTTTTCTGTTATAAATGAATTTTGGCCATAACTTTCTTCCTGTTGATCCAATCTACCTGGAATTTTCAAAACTTGTATAATTGAGGGAGATACACCTTTTTTATTTACATGATTTTTTTTTATGTCCAACAGTTTTGCCGCTGATCCCGATAAATTTTTTTTCTTCAAATTTTCCCATGAACAGCGGCAAAATGGTTTGGTGTATAAAAATTTGATATAAATATAAAAGGTTCACCAGATTTCTTAAAGGAAAAAAAGGTTATGGCCAAAAATCACGCCAAAAAAAATTATTAAAGCAATGTAAAAATGAAATTGAACATACTTCGGAGACGGACAATTCCAATAGTTATCAGTGCAAATATAGAATTCAAGAAGGCCTTCGTTTTTAATTTTATCTCTTGTTATTTGAGCCTATAAAATAAGAAAATTTGGTAAAGGAGCAACGCTGTTTGATATTTTGATTTTTTACAATACCAAATTTTGAAAAGTGTTTCCAATTAATTTGTACGGCAAATATTAACATTCATTAAAAATATCATTTAAGTAGAAGCAATCAAACATACAGCTTTCATAAGTTCAACAAATTTTTTCCGCTCTATTTTGCAAGTATTCAATGAAATCCCAATTAGTTCTTTCAAAATGCTGATAATACCGATTAAAAACTCAATTAAAATTTACCAAAATTAAATTTCAAATTGTTGAAAGTTATGAAAAATCGTGTACTTTAGGAGTTCTAAATTTGTAAGTGAAAATTTAAGAAAAAAAGCGTAATTTTAGAGTTAAATTTTTTTTTTATTAAAAACAGGTGTGCACAACTAAGAAAATGTTGGTATATAAAAAACAGAATATTTGAATTCATTAAAAACGTCAATTTAAGGACACCTAAATATTAATAAATCACTTTTCTGCTTTCTTGACAATAGTTTCAATGAAACACAATATTATTTTCAAATGCTGAAATTTACGTTTAAACTCAATTTTAAGATTTACCCAATAATTGAATATTGACATTTAGCACAAGGTATTGCTGTTTAGTCTTGTAAAAATTCTATGAGCTCAATTTAAAAAAAGCGTATTTTAGACATCAAAATTTTCTAAAAAAACAGGTTTTCACACTATGAAATATTTGGTAATAAAAAACAATATTAGACTAATTTCATTAAAAAACGCAATTTAAGACACCTAAAAATTAATAATTCACTTTACTGCTTTTTGAAATTGATGAAACAGATTATGTTTGAATTGCTGAAAATACCGTTAACTCAATTTTACGTAAAGTTTACCAAAAATTTCAAATGTTGAAATTTAGAAAATCGTACTTTTAAATTCTAATATATGGATAATAAAAACAAATTATGCAAATTCATTAAAAAGTTCATTTAAGGGACACCTGAAACAATTAATAATTCTCTTTTCGCTTTTTGAAATGCCTTCAATGAAACCAACATATTTTTTTCAAATGCGAAAATACCGTGTAAAAAAACTCAATTTAAAGATTTACCAAATTAATTTCAAATGTTGAATTTAGAAAAAATCGGATACTTTTAAGAGATTCTAAATTTGTATGTGAAAATTTAGAAAAAGCGTAATTAGAAGTAAATTTTTTATTAAATACAAGGTTTTCACAACGAATGGGGGAAACTATTTTGTACATTAAAAACAAATATCTAAATTCATTAAAAAACCGTCAATTTAAGACCCTAAAACTATTAATAAGATCACTTTTCTCTTTTGAAATTGCCATTTCAATGAAACACATTATTTTTCCAAATGCTGAAAAACCGTTAAAAACTCAAATTTTTAAGATTTACCAAAATTAATTTCAAATGTTGAAATTAGGGAAAATCGTACTTTTGAAGAGTTCTAAATTTGTCAGGTGTCGAAATTTAAGAAAAAGCGTATTTATAATGTTAAATTTTTTATTAAAAACGTAAATAAGAATATTTATGTGATGAAATGACAGATAAAATTTCATTAATAAAAATGTCTCCTGATTAGGGCACCTAAACGAATCTATATAATAAATTTACTTTTCTGCTTTTTGAAATAGCATTTCAATGAACAACAATTATTTTTTATATGCTAAATACCCAGTAAAAGCACTCAATTTAGATTAACCCAAATAATTTCAAATGTGAAAATTTTTAGAAAAAATCGTACTTTTAATAGTTCTAAATTTGTAATTGTGAAAATTAAAAAAGCAATTTAGAAGTAAATTTTTTATTAAACAGGTTTTCAAAAACTAATAATATTTGGTATATAAAAACAATATTGAAATTTCATTAAAAAAGTCAATTTAAGACACCTAAAACAATAATAAATTCTCTTTTCTGCTTTTTGAAATTGCATTTCAATGAAACACATTATTTTTTCAAATGCTGAAAATACCGTTAAAAACTCAATTTTAAGATTTACCAAATATTTCAAATGTTGAAAATTAGGAAACATCGTACTTTATAAGATTCTTATTCGTCTAATAGAAAATTTAAGAAAAAGCCTTAATTTTAGAAGTTAAAATTTTTTATTAAAACAGGTTTTCTGAACTAATGAAATATTTGGTATATAAAAACAAATATTGAAATTTCATTAAACGTCAATTTAGCACAAAATCATTAATTAAATTCTCTTATCGCCTTTTGAATTGCAATTTCAATGAAACACATTATTTTCAATGAAGACAATACCGGTAAAAACTCAATTTTAAGATTTACCAAATAATTTCAAATGTTGAAATTTAGGAAAAATCCTTTAGAGTTAATGATGTAATGTGAAAAATTTAAGAAAAAGCGTAATTTTAGAATTTAATTTTTATTGAAACAGGTCTTCACATTTAATTGAAATATTTGGTATATATAAAGACAAATAATTGAAATTTCATTAAAACAACGTCAATTAAAATACCTAAAATCGGCTGTCTGAGCTTTTGCTTTTGAAATTGCATTTTCAATGAAACACATTATTTTTTCAAATGCTGACATTACTATAAAAACCTCAAGTTAAGAATTATCCAAATAATTTCAAATGTTGACATTTAGAGAAAAATCGTACTGTTTAGAGTTCTAAATTTGTGATTAATGTGAAAATTAAGCAAAGCGTAATTTAGAAGTTAAATCATTGATTATTAAACAGTTTTCACACCGTAATGACAATATTTGGTACTCATAAAACAAATATTGTAATTTCCTTAAAAAACGTCAATTTAAGACCCCTAACACTATTAATAAATTTCACTTTTCTGCTTTTTGAAATTTTACCACATGAAACATTATTTTTTCAATTGCTGAAAATACCGTTAAAATCACAATTTTAATACAATTCAATTTCAAATGTTAAATTTATGAAAAAATCGTACTTTAAGAGTCTAAATTTGTAATGTGAAATTTAGAAAAATGGTAATTTTAGAAGTTAAATGTTTTTTTTATTAAACAAGGTTTTCACAACAATGAATATTTGGTACTTAAAAACTAATAATAAATCCACTTTTCTGCTTTTTGAAATATCATTTCATTGAAACACATTATTCAAATGCTGAAAATACCCTTTAAAAACTCAATTTTAGATTTACCAAATAATTTCAAATGTGAAATTTAGAAAAATCCGACTTTTAGAGTTCTATAATTAGTAACTGAGGAAATTTAAAAAACGTAATTTAGAAGTTAAAAATTTTATTAAAACAGGTTTCCACAAATAATGAAATATTTGGTACACTAAAAACAATATGACTTTCATTAAAACGTCAATTTAAACACCTAAAACTATTAAAATTCGCTTTTCGTTTTTGAAATTGCATCAATGAAACACATTATTTTTCAATTGCTGAAAATACTGTTAAAAACTCCAATTTTAAGATTACCAATAATTTCAAATGTTGAATTAGGAAAATCGTACTTTTAGGAGTCTAATGAATCATTTGGTATATAAAAACAAACATATTGAAATTCATTAAAAAACGTCATTTAGACACCTGAAACAATTAATAAATTCTCTTTTCCTCCTTCTTTGAAATTCATTTCAATGAAAATCACATTAATTTTTGCAAATGCTGAAAATATTCCACCAAAAAATCAATTTTACCATTTCCCTTTTATTTATAATGTTAAGCTGTACAAAAAATCGAACTTTTAAGAGTTCTAATTATGTGAAAAATTTAAGGAAAAGCCGTAATTTTAGAAGTTAAGTTTTTATTAAAACAGTTTTCACAACTAATAAATATTTGTACATAAAAACAAATATTGAAATCATTAAAAACGTCAATTTAGACACCTAAAACTATATAATAATTTCGCTTTTCTGCTTTTGAAATTGATCAATAAAAACACATTTATTTTTTCAATGCTGAAATACTGTTAAAAAACTCCATTTTAAGATTTACCACAATAATTTCAAATGTTGAAATTTAGGAAAAATCTGTACTTTTAAAGAGTTCTTAAATTTGTAGCTGTGAAAAAATTTAAAGAATAATCATTTATTGTCCAGTTATAATTTGTGGATTAAAAAATACTACAAACCTTTTGAAATATTTATATTTAAAACAATATTAAAAATTTCTATAAAAAACGTAAATTTAGACACCTAAAACTATTAATAAATTTACTTTTCTGCTTTTTGAAATGCATTTCAATGAAAACATTATTTTTTCATATGCGAAAATACCTTAAAAACCAATTTTAGATGGTTAACCAAAATTAATTCAAATGTGAATCCTTAGAAAAAATCGTTACATTTCAAGAGTTGCTTGAGTTGCTAATGTCAAAAGGAAAGGAGAGCCTCTAATGCTAGAATTAAGTTTTTAGTTAAACAGTTTCAAAACTAATGAAATATTTGATATATTAAAACAAAATATATTGACAATTTCATTAGAACAAAGCAATTGAATCCTAAACCATTATATGACTAATCTTTCTTTTATTCGAAATTGCCATTTCAATGAAAACACATTATTTTTTCAAATGCTGAACATACTGTTAAAAACTATTTTAAGATTACCAATAATTCAAATGTTGAAATTTATGGAAAATCCATCTTAAGAGTTCTAATTAACGTGAAAATTTAAGGAAAAGCGTATTTTTAGAAGTTAAAACTTATTTTGAATACGAATGCTCGAACAATGAAAATATTCTTGTATATAAAACACAATGTAGAAACTTCTACTGAAAAAGTGTATTTCAAGACACCTAGACAATTAATAAAATCTCTATTTCTGCCTTTTGAATTGGAATTCTCCAATGAAACACTATTATTTTTTCAATGCTGAAAATACCGTAAAATTCAATTTAAGATTTACCAAATATTTCCAATGTTGAAATTTAACATACTTTTAAGAGTCTAAATTTGTAATGTGAAAACATTACAAAAAGTTTAAATTTAGATTTAAATTTTTATATGATAGGTTTAAACAATTAAAGAAATTGTTTGTATAAAAAAACAAAAATAAATTTATTAAAAAAACGTCAAGTTAAAATATCTAAAACTATGCTTTTTTGCTTTGCTTTTTGAAATTGCATTTCAATAAAAACAATATATCTTCATAATGCTGAAACAAGACGTTAAACACTTCAATTTTAAGATTTAACCAATAATTTCAAATGTTGAAATGTTGAAATCGTACTTTTAAGAGTTCTAATCATTATTTGAAAATTTAGAGTAAGCCCTTTAGAAGTGAAATCTTTTTTATTTTAAAAAGTTTTTCAAAAAAAATGAAATATTTGGTATATATAACAAATATTGAAATTTCATTAAATAACGTCAATTTAACACCTAACCACAATAAAAATTCTCTTTTTCGCTTTCTGGAAATGTGCTTCATAGCCAACAATTTTCTTTTTCATGAATGCTGAAATACCGATTATATACTCAATTTTAAGATTAACCAAATAATTTCAATAGTGAAATAAGGGAAAAATCGGCTACTTTTAAGAGTCTAATTCTTATAAATGTTAAATTAAGCAAAGCCAAATTTTAATTAAATTTTTCTATTAAAACTTTTCACAACTAATGAAAATTTGGGTATTAAAAACAAATATTGAATTCATTAAAAAATGAAATTTAAGACACCTAAAAAACAATTATAAATCTACTTTTCGCTTTTTAAATTCATTTCAAGGAAACCACATTATTTTTCAAATGCTAAAAATTACCGTTTAACATTACCAAATATTTCAAGTTGAATTTAGCAAATCTCTTATTAAAGTTCTAAATTTGTAATGTCGTGAAAATTCAGGAAAAGGCGTAATTTTAGAAGTTAAATTTTTATTAAAAACAGGTTTTCACAACCTGAAACATTTGATAATAAAAACAAATATGGAAATTTCATTAAAAAATGTCAATTTTAGACACCTAAAAACTATTAATCAATTTCTTTTCTGCCTTTTGATGCATCTCAATGAAAACACTAATTATTTTTCAATGACTTAAAATTTACCGCAAAACTCCATTTTAGATTAACCCAAATAATTTCAATGTTGAAAATTTAGAAAAAAATCGTACTTTTAAGAGTTATAAATTTTAATGTTGCAAAATTTAAGAAGAAGAGCGTAATTATTAGAGTAAATTTATAAAACAGGTTTTCAAAATAATGAAATATTTGGTTACTATAAAAACACTAATATTAAAAATTTTCATAAAAAACGTCAATTTAAGACATCTAGACTATTACTAAATTCACCTCTTTTGAAATTGCAGATTCAATGGAACAATATTTTCAAGTTGTTGATACTCGTTAAAAACTTCATTTTTCGATTTACAAATAGAATTCTCAAATTTGAAATTTAGGAGAAATCGTACTTTTAAGAGTTCTAATTCGTAATATGAAATTTAAGAAAAAGCAAATTTAGAAGTTAAAAATTTTTTCATTAAAACAGGGTTTCAACAACTAATGAATATTGCGTTATAAAAAATATTGAAGTTTTATTAAAAAACGTATTTAAGACACGTAAACAATTAATAAATTCTCTTTTCTTGCTTTTTTGAAATTGCATTTCAAATTGAACAACATATTTCAATGCTGAACAAATACCGTTAAAAACTCCCCCCCAATTAGATTCAACATAAGTATTTACAAAATGTTAATTTAGGAAAAATCGTACTTTTAAGAGTTTCTAAATTTAGAGTGAAAATTTTAAGAAAAAGCGTAATTTTAGAAGTTAAAATTTTTACTAAAACAGGTTTTCACAACTATGAAATATCTTAGGTATATAAAACAAAGATGAAATTCATTAAAAACGTCCTCAATTTAAGACCTAAAGAACTATAATAAAATTCACTTTTCTAACTTGAAATGCATTTCAATGAAACATTTATTCTTTCAAATATTCGCTCATCATTGTAACTCTCCAAATTAAGATTTACAAATTTATTTCTAATGTTGAAATTTAAGAAAAATCCGTACTTTTAAGATTCCTAAATTATGTAATGTGAAAATTTAAGCAAAGCGTAATTTTAGAAGTTAAAATTTGTTATTAACAGGTTTTCACAACTAATGCATTATTCGGCTATATTAAAAACAAATATTGAAATTTATTAAAAAACGTCAATTTAAGACACCTAAAACTATTAATAAATTCACTTTTCTGCTTTTGAAATTGCATTTCAATGAAACACATTATTTTTTCAAATGCTGAAAATACCGTTAAAAACTCAATTTTAGTTACCAATTTAATTCATATGTTGAAATTTATGAATATCGTACTCTTTAAGAGTTCTAAATTTCTAATGTGAAAATTTAAGAAAAAGCGTAATTTTAGAAGTTAATTTTTTATTAAAACAGGTTTTCACAACTAATGAAAGAGATATTTATATAATCTATCAGATATAACAAATATTGAAATTTCAAAACACATTGAACTATTAGTAAAACAATAATTAAATCTCTTTTGCTTTTGAAAATTGCATTTCAATGAAAAACATAATCATATTTTTCAGAATGCTGAAAATCCCGTAACAAACTCAATTTTAAGATTTACCAAATATTTCAAATGTTAAATTCAAAAAATCGTACTTTTAAGAGTTCTAATTATGTAATGTGAAAATTTAAGAAAAAGCGTAATTTTAGAAGTTAAATTTTTTTATTAAAACAGGTTTTCACAACTAATAAATATTTGGTATATTAAAACAAATATTAAATTCATTAAAAAACGTCCAATTAAGACACTAATAAAACTATTAATTAATTCACTTTTCTGATTTTTGAAACATAGCATCTCAAATGAAAATATATATTTTTTCCAATGCTGAAAATACCTTATAAAAACTCAATTTTAAGATTACAAAATAAAATTTCAAATGTTGAATTTAGAAAAAATTACCTTTTAAGATTAATTAATGTGAAAATTTTAGAAAAAAGGTAATTTTAGAAGTTTTATTATTAAATCGTTTTCAACACAACCTCATGAAATATTACGTAATATAATACAAATATGACATTTCATTAGACACTGTCCAATTTTTAGACACCTAAAACTATTATTAAATTTAATTCTCTGCTTTTTAAATGCATTTCAATGAAACACCATTATTTTTTCAAATGCTGAAATACCGATAAAAAACTCAATTTTAGATTAACCAAATATTTCAAATGTTGAATTTAAACAAAATCGTACTACTTTAGAGCTTCTAAATGTAATGTGAAAATTTAGAAAGAGCGTATTTAGAAGTAAATCTTTTTTATAAAAACAGCGTTATCAAAACGAATGAAAATCAGTGTATATTAAAAAAAAATATTGAAATCAAATAATAATTTTTAAAGACTCATAAAACTATTAATAAATTCACGTTTCTGCTTTTTGAAATGCATTTCAATGATACACATTATTTTTTCAAATGCTGAAAATACCGTTAATAAACTCAATTTTAAACTTTACCAAATAATTTCAAAGTTGAAATTCTAGGGAGAAATCCAAATTCTGATATTATTCTAAAATTCTATATGAAAATTTAAGAAAGGCGTATTTTAGAAGTAAATCTTTTTATTAAAACAGGTTTTTCACAACTAATGAAGTTGGGTCATATAAAAAAAATTGAATTTTTATTAAAACCGTCAATTTAAGACACCTAAACAATTAATAAATTCCTCTTTTCCTGCTTTTAATGCATTCAATTGACACATTATTTTTTCCAAATGCTGAAAATACCCGTTAAATAAACTCATTTAGATTTACCAATATTTCATATTGAAATTTAGGGCAATGTACTTCTTAGAGTTCTAAATTTTATGTGAAAATTTACAGGTTTAATTTAGAAGTTTAAATATTTTATTAAACAGTTTTCACAAACTAAATGAAACAATCATATTAAAAAAATATTGAAGATACTTCATAAAAAAAGTCGATTTCATGACCACCATAAAACAATTAATAAATTGCTTTTCCTTTTGAAATCTGTCTTTAAGAAACACATATTTTTCAAAGGACTGAACATTACCCGTTAAAAACCTCAATTTTAACTTTCACTTTTTATCAATGTAATTAAATAGGAAAATCTACTAACTTTAATTTGTAAATTGAAAATTTAAGCAAAAGGACTATTTTTATCTTGAAATCTTTTATTTTGGTTGTGTTTTCCAAACTAATAGAGATTACCTTTGCACCGTACCTAAAAAATATTGAAATTAATTAAAAATCGTCGTCAATTTAAGACATCTAAACAATTAATAAATTCTCTTTCTTTGCTTTTGAAATTGAATTTCAATGAAACCCAATATTTTTTCAAAATGTTGAATTATTACCGCTTAAACAACTTCAATTAGATTACCAAAAATTTCAAATGTTTGTAAAAGTGAAATAAAAATCGTACTTTTAAAGAGTTCTAAAATTCATCTAAGCATGTGTCGCTTAATTTAAGAAAACGCCGTAATTTCAGAATTTAAAACTTTTTTATTGAACGTTTCACCACTAATGAAAAGAGTTTATTCATGTTAAAATATTGACAATTCCATTTAAAACGTCAATTAGATCACTAAAACTCATTAAATGAATCACCGTTTTCTGCTTTATCTGACCATGGCATCAAGAACACATTATTTTTCAAACTGCATGAAAATATACCGTTAAACCGCAATTTTTAAGAATTACCAAATATTTCAAATGTTATTAGGAAAAAATCGTACTTTAAAGAGTCTTAAATTTGTAATGTAAAATTTAAGAACCAAAAGCGTAATTTTAGAAGTTAACAATTTTTATTAAACGATTTTTCCAACTAATGAAATTTCAGGTATAAAAACAAATATTTGAAATTTCATTAAAAACGTCAATTAAAGACACCTAAAACTTATAATAATTTCACTCTTTCTGCTTTTTTGCCGAAATAGCTATCAATGAAACCATTATTTGCAAAGCTTGAAAATAACGTTCAAAACCTCAATTTAATATATACCAAAATATTCTCAAATTTGAATTATGAACAATTCGTACTTTTAGAGTTCCTCCCCTCTTGATGTGAAATAAGAAAAGGGTAATTTAGAGTTAAATTTTTCTTTATACAGTTTTCACAACTCTGAATATTTGTATTATCATACAACACCAATATTGAAATCTCATACAAACGTCATTAAGGACACTCTAAGACTAATTACATAATTCTCCTTTATCATCTGCTTTTGATAAATGCTTTCATGCAACATTCTTTTTTCAAATGCTTGAAAACATACGTTACACTCAATTTTAAGATAAACCAAATATTTTCAAATGTTGACATTTAGGAAAAATCACCTTTTACGACGTCTACAATTCGTAATGTGTAAATTTAAGCAAAGTCATTTAGAAGACTTAAATTTCTTTTAATAAAAAGGTTTCCAAACTACATGAATATTGCGTAAATAAAAACAATATTGAAATTTCATTAAAAAATGTAATAAGAATCCTAAAACAATTAATAAAATTCTCTTTCGCTTTTGAAATTGCATTTCATGAAACACATTATTTTTCAAATGCTAAAATTACCAAAAAAACTCAATTTTAAGATTACCAATAATTTCAAATGTTTAAATAGGAAACAATTCCCTACTTTAAGAATTCTATCAGTTAATTTGAAAATTTAAGAAAAAGGGCAGTAATTTTAGAAGTTAAATTCTTTTTCTAAACAGCTTTTATCTAATATAACCAAAACATTGATATACAAATACAAGTTTTTACATTTCCTAAAAAAACTTTTATTTAACTTTCACTAAAACTTTTAAAAATTCAGTTTTCTGCTTTTTGAAATAGCATATTCTAAGAACATATATTTTTCAATGCTGAAATACCTTAAAACATTTTCAGATTTCCAAATAAGTTCAAATTTAACATTTAGAAAACGTCTACTTTTAAATAGAATTCACATTCGACGGTAATGTCAAATTTCATGACAAAAGCGTAAATTTATAGAACCTATAAAACTTTTCATAACCCTCGTTTTCATCACCAACTATAAACTATTGTATTAAAAACAATACATTGAACATTTCATTAAAAACGTCAATTTTAGACATCCTAAACATAAAGCTTTACTTCTCTGACTTTTGAAATAGACTATCATGAACACCTTATTTTTCAATGCTGAACATCCGTTAAAACTCAATTTTAATATTAAACAAATAACTTCAAATGTTGAAATTAGACAAAGCGTATTTTAAGAAAGTTCTAATTGTATGTATGTAAAAATTAAGAAAAAGCGTAATTTCTAGAACGTTAATATTTTTTTTATAAAAACAGGTTTCAAACTATGAAATTATTGGTATAAAAAACATTATTGAATAATTTCATTAAAAAGTCTTCAATTTAAACCATCAAATACTATTATATACTCTCTATTGCACTTCAAATGAAACACATTATTTCTTTCAAATGCTGCTAACAATACCGTTAAAAACTCAATTGTGCTTTGTAAATAAACTGAATTATATTGAACATTAGGAATCGATTTTAGAGTCATAAATTCTAATATGAAATTTTAGAAGAGTAGCCAGAGTTAAAATCTTTTTAAAACAGGTTTCAGGACTATTAAATATTTGAATATTATAAAAAATATTGAAATTTATTAAAAACGTCAATCTTAAAGCCCACACCCTAACATTAGTAAAGCTTCTTTTCTGCTTTTTGAATCTAGCATTCAATGAAACACATTAATTTCAATGCTGAAAATACGATTAAAAACTCAATATATTCAAAATAATTTCATATTTGAAATTTAGGAAATCGTACTTCTAAGTTTTTCGTTAAATTCTGTAAGTGAAAATTTAAAGAAAAGCGGTAATTTAAGAGTTAACATTCTTGGTACACTTTTCAACATAAAAAATTAATAAAGTATATCTTATCTAATATTGAATTTCATTAAAAAACAATTTAAGACACCTAAAACATTAAATAAATTTCTCTTTTCGCTTTTTGAAATTGCCATATCATGAAACACATTATTCTTAACCAATGTGAGTAAATCAAGCATTAAAAATTTCAATAAACATAATTGGAACTGCGATTTCAATGTTGAAATTTACGAAAAAAAAAACAAAAAAAACTACTAAATTCTTAATACGAATTTAAGAAAAGCAATATTCTTTAGAAGTTCAAAATTTTATACAACGTTCAAAACTTATGAAAAATATTGGCTACTATAAACAAATATTGAATTTCATAAAACGTCATTTAAGACACTAAACAATTAATAAATTCTCTTTCCGCTTTTTGAAATTGATTTCAATGAAACACATTTTTTTTCAAATGCGAAATTACGTTAAAAACTCAATTTTAAGATTTACTAAAGAATTTCAAATGTTGAATTAGACAAAAATCTACTTTAAGACGTTCTAATTTGTAATTGAAAATAATGAACAAGCTAATTTAAATTAATTTTTTGAAACAGGTTTTCACAACTATGAAATATTTATCTATAAAATCAAATTAGAAGTTCATTAAAAACTTCAAATTAAGACACCTTTAAACTATTAATAAAATTCCTTTCTGCTTTTTGACAATTGTTAGCATTTCAATGAAAACATTATTTTTTATTGCTGAACAATACCGTTAAAAACCTCAATTTTAAGATTTACAAAAATTTCAAATGTTGAAAATTTAGGAAAAATCGTACTTTTAAGAATTCTAAATTTGTAATGTGAAAATTTAAGCAAAAGCGTAAGTTAGAAGTTAAAATTTGTTATTTAAACAGGTTTTCACAAAATAAATATTTGGTATATAAAACATATATTGAAATTTTCATTAAAAAAGTCAATTTAAGACCCCTTAAAAACATTTAATTTCACTTTTCGCTTTTGAAATAGACCATCAATGAACACTTATTTTTTCAAATGCTCAAATAACGTTACAAACTCAATTTAAGACTTTACCAAATAATTCAACATGTGAAATTTATGAAAAATGTACTCTTAAGAGTTCTAAATTTGTATGAAAATTTAGAAAAAGCGTAATTTTAGAAGTCAATTTTTATAAAAACAGCGGTTTTCCACAACTTACATTGAAATATTTGGTATAAAACAACAAAATGACAATTTCAATTACAAAACCGTCAATTCTAGACACACTAAAACAAATAATCAAATTACTCTTTTACGCTTTTTGAAATCTGCATTCAATGGCACACACTTATTCTTTCTTCGAAATGCTGAAATCCGTTAAAACATCAAATTTAAAGATTAACCAAATAATTTCAATGCAAATGTTGAAATTAAGGAAAATCGTACCTTTTAGCGGTTCCTAAGATTCGTAGATGTTAAAACTTAATGCAAAGCAAAATTCTAGATCTTCAATCTTATAAATTAAAACCGGTTTTCCAATCTGAAATGAGGAATATGGTATATAAAAACAATATTGAAATTTCATTAAAAATGTACAAGTTAAGACACCTAAAAACATTAATAAATTCTCTTTTCGCTTTTTGAAAAATTGCAATTTCAATGAAACACATTACTTTTTCACATTCTGAAAATACCGTTTTAACAATTCTCAATTTTAGATTTACCAAATAATTTCAAATGTCGAAATTTAGGAAAAAATCTACTTCTTACGAGTTCTAATTTGTATGTGAAATTTAAGAAAGCCCTATTTTAAATTTAGAATTATCTTTATCTCAAACCGCAGCGTTTTCCAACTAATGTGAACTTCCGTATATAAAAACATTAATTGAATATTCATTAAAAAACGTCATTTAAGACACCTAAACACTATTAATAAATTCACTTTTCTGCTTTTCTGAAAAATGCTATTTCAATGAAACACATTAATTTTTCTAATGCTGAAAATACCGGTGGTGAGGGAGTCTAATTTTTATTTACTATAAAAAATCAGAAAAAAAAAAGAATTAAAAAAATAAAAAAAAAAGAAAAACAAAAATACAGAAAAAAAAAAATAAACTTTGTAAGATTTCAATATAAATTCAAGAGGGTTAAAATACGTGACAAAATTAAAGAAAAAAGCAATTTAAGTTAAATTCTTTCTATACAACAGTATTCAAACTATGAATTCACATAAAAACAATATTGAAATTCGGATTAAAGAGAAACGTCCCAAAGACACTTAAAACATCCTTAAAATTACATTCGCATATATTCTGCTTTGTGAGAATTGTGCCCAAATTCAATGAAAACAAATTTAAATAATTATTAATATCAAATGCCATAGAAAAAATTAAAACCCACGTTCAATAAACTCAATTTAGAAAGAATCCTTATATCTTTTTTTATTTAAAGCCCGAAAAAATCGTAACTATTTAGATTCTGTGTTTAATTATTAGTTATCGTGAAATTTAAGGGAAAACATCTCGTTTCAATTTGATACATTAAAAAAAAACCTCAATATAAAACTTTCATAATGAGAAAATTATTGGTATTAAACAGAATAGTTGAATTCATAAAAAACGTCATTAAGACACCAAACTACTTAATTTACCAACCTTACTTTCTGCATTTAACATGACCGAAATCAGCATGACCCTTCAGCGCTTGCCTACCACTAACATGCATACGTTTTCAAAATGAACTCTGAAATACCGGTATAAAAAACTTCAATTTTAAGATACAAATAATTTCAACATTCTTCAGTTGACATCGAAATTTAGAAAACAATCGGATACTTTATAAGGAGTTCTAAATTCTTACAATGTAAGAATAATTTAGTAGAAAAACAGCTGTAATTATTTAGAAGTTAAACTTTGACTTTATAAAACAGTTTTCACCTAATAAAGTAGTATTTGATTAGATAAAACAATAATTGAAGTTTCATAAAAAAAAAGTCAATGGAAGCATCCTAACTATAAATATAAAAATCCTTATTCTGACTGTTGTAAGATACATTTAGGCATTCTTACTGCAATGAACCAATATGTAACAAATTTTTAAAGCATGCTCGATGGATGCAAACATTAGATTAATAGTAAAATAGACTCCCAAATTTTTGAATATAACTTGATATTAACATAATTTCAAAGTGATTGATAAATTATGAGAATATAAAATCGCTATACTTTATTTTCAAAGAGTAACTTATAATTTGCTCAATGATAGAAAAATTATCGATTCAATGTCATAGTATATATATATATAGCGTACCATGTTTATTTATATATCTTACATACAATTTTTAATTATAAAATATCATAGTACTATCAAATCAAACTAAATGAATCATATGTTTACGTATTAAAATAAATACATGTTCGATACATATATGCACAATTAATATACCTAAAAATCATACACAAGTACATTATCAGAATATAATAGGCAATAACTCCTTAAAGTATAATATTTACTTTCCTTTTTATTGATGAGGCATTATTCAAATATGTAAACCAGGTTCATTTCTCTTCTATTCTAACCGGATTTGTCCACAGACCCTGAAAATAAACTACACCCACCCAAAAACTCATAATCTTTACTAAGATCAAACCTAAATCGGTAGATTTAGCATACTCCATCCTCCGCATCAACCGGCCAGACTCCAATTTAACTTGCCTGATATAATACTTTTCATGAACTTGGTGTTTTTATTATGAAAATACTATTAACCTATATTAGAGCATTATCCTCAATACCTTATAATTACTACAAAAACAAAAATCATATATCACCTGTATAACAAAATAGCTACTAGCTAAAAATCATTTTAAAGAATAATAAAACACGATTCGCAATAACGTTAAGTTTATACCATATAATAGTACAAAAATAGTTTATAAAAATATCTATTATTATCTTCTATGTAATATCAAACATATATAGTACTTAAATAATAATAAGTTATTATATATCAACGACCTTAACATCGACAACATATAACCCTTAACTATGGTATACTATATACCTC